>WSFP011519077.1:0-12624 GCA_009831015.1 Picea engelmannii
AAGTTATTGGTACAAGTTGTTTGGTGCAGGTTGTTACAGGTTATTGGTACATTATGTTTGGTGCAGGTTGATTGGTACAGGTTGTTACAGGTTATTGGTACATGTTGTTTGATGCAGGTTGTTACAGGTTATTGGTACAGGTTGATAGTGACAGGTAGACAGTAGCAATGGTTGATTCAGTGACAGTGACAGGTTGTCTACATTTGACATTTATATGTCAGGGCGGTTGGACAGGGCAAGAACAGGTGGTAGTAGCCGGAGAACATAGGGGGTTGTAGCCTCCTTCTGGTTGTAGCCAGAGAATTAGGGAGTTGGAGCTTCCCTCGGGTTGTAGCCTGAGAAACTAGGGGGTTAGAGCCTCCTTCCAGTTGCATCTGGAAAACAAAGGAAGTTGGTGCTTCCAATGAATGTAACTCTTAAAGACATATAAGAAAAAACATTATGTGGTTTTCTCCTGCTTTGGGTTTCCACGTAAAACATTGGTGTACTGTGTATGTGTATGATTGCTCATTTTTTCATTGTTTGTTTACTCTGCAACTATTGGATGATAATGCTACATTGATATAACACTTGCATTTTGTGGTTGAAAATGATTGAATTTCTCTATTATTGATTCACCCCCTATTTCAGTAATCCAACAGGGGTACACCCACCACCTGCCGATGCATCGCCTCTGGAAGATCCTCCACTTGAACCATAGGAATCTTGTGCGTCAATCGAGACAGGTTCCCCTACACATTCTGAAGCACTTTCTCTACATCTCCTCCAGCATGCTCATCTCCTTGGTCGCTCCACCGATGTCGTGGGAATCCCTCTTGCCATCACAGACCTACATCTGTGTAACAAAGCAATTGTTAATACTTGATACCAGACAAAAATATTTGTGTTTTTTTTAATTTTTATTGAAAAATACAAAAAAATGAAATATATAAAAACATTTATTACCAATATCATCGTAGGCGGAACCTAGTGGCAAAGGTATGTTTGGATCTACTCTGTAGTCGATCCCGCCGTAAGGGTAGTCGTCAATGGTTATGACCTATCGGCGCCACCAAAAAAAGAACTCATCATTGTAGGGGGTTGGTACCCTACCACCTCCTAGCCGCCTCATCACATCAGTCCACCGTGACATAGCTGGATCATGTTGTCCATGTGGAGTAATCTCTACTTTAGGGCTCAATCCTGGAACCTTCTCAAAGAAAAAACTACAAAGAATGGATGCAAATCCGAAATTTCTCATTTTCCCTTGTTTGCAACCCGTCAATTAGCTCTTCATGTTAGCTAGAAGTGAGGTACACCAGTCATAAACAATTGGTCTTAAACACTCCACCGCATAGAACATGAGTGACCTTGATGCCTGGTGCAATGAGGCTGACCCCGAAATCCGTGTGAGTACAAGCACGACGATCTTTAAGCTTAGGTTCTTGATCGCCCTGATTGGGAGTTGGCTCCCTACTTTATATGTGGCTGCAACACGATGGGTGACAATGTACTCCTCCATAGTCATACCAACCCAACCCCTCGAGCCTTGAGATTCACTACCTTGCCTCGGTGAGACAATCCTATGATGAAGTATATATTGTCCACTTCAATCCTCAATGGTTGCCCATCGAGGTTGAAGGACTCTGTCTCTAGATCCCAGTAGTTTACTAGCAACTAGAGTAACCTCACTTGAGCCCTCATTCCCTTGAGAGCCCAAAATTTATAAAGGACACATCTATTTAAAGTTTGTCGGGCCCTTGCATCCCTTCCCACTGCTGCATCTATCACTTATGCTCCCTCTCCCTCCATTCAATCACCATCTTGTAAAGGATAAATCATTTTTTGAGTTAAAACCTTTAAAAAATGTTGTTCACGGACTTGTACGTGGGTTAACTTGGTAACAATCGCGTATAGCGCTGCATATACGCGGGCAAGCTTCGTTTTGCCCGCGTATATGGGGTCGTATACGTGACCCGATGAACTGTCACCCGCGTACGCCCTAGTAGAGGGGATGGACACTTACTTGGTCTAGACGGTTGTCGATTTCATTGATCGTAGCTCCCGCAATTGACACTTGAAGATCGTGGGCAAAATGGCCTAAAATGCACTATGTGGGTGAAAAAGCTCAAATGGTATGGTAAAATGGTTTATTTTTACTATTATTATAAAAAAAAATTACCCACTTCCTATAGTTTTTGCTAATTTTTTACCTTATGGATTAATAGTGCAGTGGAAAGACTTGGTTTTTGGTGGTTTTGTCCAGGATTTTTTGCGGTCTCCAACGTCATACCGTCCGTTCATGCTTTCAAAAGGTATATTCTTTTACCGACATATAGGATAAGTTGTCACTCCATTTTGCACTCTTGCATCGTCCTATGACCGTGATCCATACACCCTAGGTAAGAACCCATTTAATAGCAACACACAACCTTCTTACTACTACTAGAAGTGTCATTATTAAGTGGCAGAGGCTCACCAAACATGGGTGCCCTAGTTAAAACCTTTGTGCCATTTGGTGCCCATGTAGAAGTTATTCCATAGGACCGAAAGTTCCTTATAGTTATGATATGACTTTGCGTTCGAACCCCATATTCTTACTCACAAGCATTACAACTGTTACCTATGAGACTCCCCGAGTCTTGGTTAAGCTCTTTTCCGACTCTTGAAAAAAATGAAAAGATTGTCGAGTGAACTTGTCTCTTTCACACTCGTTAAATGGCTTTGAAAGGATGTTTATTTGGTATAAGTTTAACCCTTTTTCAGACCAAGTAGGCTACTTACGAAAAATGAATACTCTAGTCACCGTTGGCTAAAAGAGTTATCCTGCGTATTATTTTATACTTTTTCGGGCCTAGGGGACTAAATCTATGAAAAAAGACATTATTTGGAGTTAAGTTGTAATCGCATTCCATCATCCTGCTTGCAGTATTGAGCCTATTGTTGGTTCCCGCTTCCTCATTATAAGACTCTTACCTCAACAATTTACATCACTAGCCAAGCATATCTTTTTATATATCCTTTGCAACTTGACACCCTATACCCTAAGATGAAACATCTTCCTGAGTGTCCATGCCTTGCATGCACTTCCTTGCATTGAGCACATGTATGTTCCATTGTTTGGAGCTAGTTGCTTACTTACAACACTCATTTCTTCTCCTGTATCATAGCATTTCTTTGCCTATAAAAAAACTAAAAAAGACGGGCGAGAAAAGAATATTATCTCATATCGACAACGGTCGTGTCACCTTTGAATAAAGCACAATTTTTTGAGTCCACTATCATCCAAAGTTTGGGATTAGCATGACCTTAGGAAGCCGATTTCGTTACTTAGAGTTTACTCCTCTGACTGGTTATTCTTCCAGTCCCTATGGAGAGTTTGTTGATGCCTCCTACATCACAAAGTTTTATCATTAAGTTTGTCTTGTCTGCGTTATCCATATGTCTCATGCTCATGTTCAAAGGAAGTCTACAAGCCCGTGTCAACCATTTCTCATAACTCTTGACTTTGCATGTTGGCCATGCCCTTATTGTATCTCAGAGTCACATGAATCTGTAGTCTTACCATGCACCCTGGTCCTACTTTCATTATGGGTAGGTAACCTTGAACCCAAAAATTGACATCTCCTCATTGGTCGCTAACTGGGGGTTTCCCTTGTGTTCGATGACATGAAATCTATTCACACATTGGGATTCATGCAATGTCTTGGATTCCATTAGCCTTATTGGTGGTTTCCTTGCCTTTGTCGACGGTCTTTCTTATTGGATTTTATTTAGAGGGTCTCTTTCGTGCACTACTTGCATCTGGTGCATGCAAGAGACACACATGGTCATTATTTCGTGAACATCTTATTTGTTCGAGCTTCTCCTAATCATCAAGCTATTGCTTTGTACCTCGTGTTGATTGATGATAGATGCCCTAATGCTCTCCTTTTAGTGGGTCTCCTTCCATCAACTTCAACTCATCTATTCTGGAACTGATACCTAGAGTCTTATGAGTACCTAGAGGCTTGCAGTCATCAGTTGCAGGTTCTCTCACCATCGACAGTTGGGAATACATCAATGTATCCTGATCGATGGATTTTTCAAGTGTTCGACCTCAACACCCTTCTTCACACTTGTAGAATGTACTCGATGCCTTGATACCTACTTTCATTATCGGTAGGTTGTCTTGCGTTTGTTAATGGTATACCTTAATGACCAGTAATCAAACGAAGTCTCATTGTGTTCGAACTCAACTCCTCTATTCACATGATGTAGAATTGCACCTTCGACGGATAGTGTAGAAGATCTCCAGCTTACAGTAGCAACATTCCTAATCTGTTGTTGTCTTTCATTGGACCAATACCTATATGACTTCGGTGATCATGGGAGATAAGATTGTACTCCATTGTATACAAATATCTTCAAATTGATTTTGAGACTGGATTCCACTATGCCTTGTTCGTGACTATGACAACCTATGACATATGTCCATTTTGTATTGCCTATTCATGGCCATGAACAACTATCTGATATATTTTCACATGGATCTGTAGTGTAGTTCAGATTGACAACCATGTGTACAAAGTCATTATGGATTGTAATATTCTCATGAGTAACTAGTACTTCCAACCGAGTCTCCATTACTCTACTTATGAGAATTATAATGTATTTCAACCATTGCAGAGACCTCACACATTAGGGGGCATCTGTTACAACAAATTTCGCCTCACCCCATGCAACTTGCTTGGATGGCCTTTCCATTTCCCTATGGAGAAATTTCACTTCATATTGAGTCTGCATCCCTTCGTCCTTGAAAGTTGAAGTTCAACCCCCAAGCTCTTCCTTCTTTGTGATGGAGAACCTCATTCACTCATTTATATGAGTTTGCCTTTGGTGGAGGCCTAGTTGGAGGGACTTAGTTTCTCGGTTCCAACATGTGTTGTTACAAAAGTTTGTCCCCTATGTACTTCTGTTGATTATTTTAATAGAAATACTTTTTTCTTGTCCAATTGATATCTTGCAAAAAATTGAATTATTATTCCATGGGCATATTTGTCATATATGCTAATGGATTATGCTAATCTATATGCTAACATTATATATTATCACCATATACTTGCGTATCTTGGTTGTTGAGGACAAGTTGCAGGTATAAAGGTTTGAGTTGCGTGCTCAACGGTGGTCTTCATCGAACGTCTGGATGAGGTAGGCTCTTGGCCTTGTCTTGTTAACATTTCATTTATATAACATATTTTGGATTAGAGTTGATTTCTACGTGTCATTCCGTCTGTTGTGGTTTACCCCATGCCATAGAGAGATTTCCCTCGTAACACATGCCCCTAACCTATGTACCCTTGGCATCCGTAGCTACATTTTCTTCATTGTTGATAAGGCTAGAATCACTTGCATAGGTGTTGAGAGCATCCTATCCTATGGTAGTAAAGAAGCATGTATATAGATATATTATTTCCATTAATAAATTCGAGGAATCTTATGATAGGAAGGTTCGAAACAAAGTGGTATGCCTAGTCTTTATTTGGAAAGTGGTTGTATGCTTGATGGGTTATAGATTTCTTTTGTAAATATGTTTTTGGCATGGCCATGAGTATGGTCAATACCATCATAGTGTGTGTTTTCTTTCACATGCAATTTGAGTCTAGACTCTAATGTAATATATGTATTTAGCCGATCTTTTCCATATTTTCAATTTTTCCATTTCAAACGAATGAAATTTTGGTTTTCCTGCTCGAAACAATTGGCTTGATCTGGTACTTATGAGAATCTCCACTTTAAAAGGTTTGGAACTTGAAGAAGTTCTTTGTTTGTATTTTGTTCTCTTTGTGTACAATTTTTTTGAGTGGTGTTATTAAGTTGAAAAAATGTATGTTCAAGGGCCATGGACTGTTTCTTCACCATGCTTACTATTTCAGTGGGTTTGGTAGAAAATGGTGAAGAATTCATTTTGAACTAAAATTATGTTTTTGAATATTGTTGCATAGATAGATGACGACGAAGTAAGGTTAGAAGTCGAAGATCATAAGAATATACCAAGATTAGATATATGCATGGATATTTCATAAATTACGATATCAAGAAGAAAATTTAATATAATTATCTTTTGTTATAACCATTCCTTGATTTACATTCTTGTAAGATATTCAAATTGATTAATGACATATATTTATATGTTTGTCTCGGTTTATATAACTTGCTCAAAAGCACTTAACGTTTTCCATTATTATCGGACAAATTGATGGATGAAATATAATTATATGTTAATCTGAGCTTATATATCTTGGTGAAAAGTAGCTAATGCTTTTCATTGTTATAAATATCTGCTTAAAATCAAGTCTCGAAGTAAATATGAATGGCATCGACATCATTGGACGCCTGAACAATTATTTTAAATGGCATCGTAGTGACTGAAAACCAAATTCAAACATGGACTTTCTATGTGCATCTATATGTTGTCCTTAGTGTGAAATTAGAATGTGCTTCTATATATTTTTAAATGTGTTAAGTTGCTTTTATATATTTAAACTTGCTCGGCAGGGACTAAGCTGCCACACAACCCTTCTGTTAGCATTGAAAGTCACATTTTGATTGCTAAAGTGTAAGCTCAACACCCATCAGAATGTAAAAGATAAGTTTTGGTTTGAATAGGTGGATCAACATGATTGAGAAAGAAAGGGAGAGGACAACAAACTGCAGATCAATAGGCTACACCATTGGACAATGGAGTCACACAAACACCCTAAAGTTAGAAGGCAATTGAAAAGCATATCAGAAAAATGGATTATAAGATGGCATATGGAAGAAAGGATAAGTTAACATAAAGTAGATAATCCATTAAACAAAGATCCTCTTTGCAAAACGGATTAGAAAGCTACTTGAATAAACACAATGAGTTATAGACAATCACATCAAACCCTTTGCTGCTCAAGAATTTATAAATCAAATACAACCATTGATCCTCAAAAGCTACAATTCATTCAAGCAAGATAGAAATGAAGATGAATAACAAAGAGAACACAATCTGACATAACAAATATCACGAATCTTCAATGTTAGGAATATTTACATGCTAAAAATGCCCTCAGGCTTACAAATGAACACACACAGGGAAACTACCTACTCCTACTCTCTCTAGCCTCTCTTGGCTCATGAATCCAACCCTTCTCCAAGAGCTCCCTCCTTCATTAAATAGAAAATATAATCAAAATATCCTTAGGAGGTCGAATCCCATCTCTTTCATTGGATTCTAGGCCTTGGAGATAGGTGGCAACAATCAAAGAGACAAAAATCCAACAAACTGTTAATTTTCAGGAAATTGTTGGAAGTCATTAATAAATTGTTTCCAACTCACTGCATGAGGTATTTAATGCAGCTAAAACTTAGGTGCAGGTGTCCCTTAGCATCTAACTGATCTCTGAGAAGTCGTTCGAGCCCTCCTTGACAAGTGACAACCTCCCAACAAGGCGAATATCCAACAACTATGCAAAACAAAGAGTTTGCAACACATTTCTCAGCGCACTGGTCTTTTAATTGTTTCTCTCAAATGCCAAACTGGGTCAGGCTGAAATTTGGTCAGCAAGTCAACAAGGATATCATCTTCCTCCACTAAAACTTTCAGAGAAACCCACATCACCGTTTTGGATTTATGATCAAATCTGTAAAAACAACTACCACAAGAAATGAATTCGTAGTGAATTTCGCAGTGCCTGTCTCAGTTCACAACACCTATGCTAGTTCGCAGTGCCAAAGGAAAATCAAGTAGCCAAACCATTTATTGACCTTCGAACAAGACACAAATGCTCATGGAGTACCTGATGACCCTGAGTTTGATGCTGGTAATTTTGAATTTGCACCAAGATGCCTGCAACCTATCCAACCTACAACCCTCTTCTTCCACCAGTTCGCAACGCCAAATCAAACATAGCTTGCACACTTGAATGGATTTATAGTGACAAATGGGAGACTTTGAGTACAACCATGGATGTATGACATGTCAATGAAATGATATAAAAAACCAAAGGTATGACTCATGGGGCTTCTTACCTATCATGATAACAATCACATAGCTCAAACTTAGACCAAGGCTATACATAGCCTTATTCATTTTGAAACCAAATCTAACTTTATGATTACAACCTAAAGACTCAACACCTATGTCCTATAAACCTTATGATTCAAAAAACAAAACCACAGTGATTTTTTTTTACCCATAGAATCTTATGTGTTAACACCTTCTTTATTAAGAAAGTGGGTTTCACTTTCCACCAATTGAATAATTAAAAAGCATTTTATTCCTTGAATTCATAGATTTAGTTTCATTGTTTGAGATATGTTTGTTTTGTTTTGCTTTTAAAGTGATGAAATTTATTATAACTTAGTTGTTAATTAGTAGTGAGGACAATCATCATTTGTTGCTATTTACGAATGCGAGTTGACTCATCATCGTTATTAAAAAAACCACACCTCCTTGAAATGACTCGTTGGTGGTTTATAAGGGAGTAGACTTTTACTTTTTCCATATGTCCTTAGATCTTGGGCCGTTAACATGTTTCCCTATGTCCGAGGAAGACAAGCTCTTGGCAAATTAGAGACAGTTTTAGGTCTTACTCCACGACCAAAAGATGGTTGTAACTTAAATAATATATGTAACAAAGTGAGTATCCCTTGTGGTCATTGCTGAGACTACCTACAATGGAATCATGTGCTTTTTAGTGACATTTAACATTAATTCCCGGGTTCATAGTAAAGGTGGTCGGGTAGCATGTTTGTTATCCTCCCAACCTAGGTTCAATTCCCTCAAAAGTGGACAAGTTAGCTCGTTGTGATAAGACTAAAAGGGTAGACGACCCTTTGGATAAATGTCCACTCCAATAGGCTTTATGACGCTCAACCTTGCTAAGTCACAAGTTATTGGTATATTTGGCTTGTGGACGATTCAATATACTCTTGGGCATTGTGATTTCAAAGCTTAGAAGGGGATAAACAGAGTCCAAAAGTGATCTATCTACTAACCTTCACTAAACCACTTGACCATAAATGGTTGACATACCAACATCGTAGTCATGGTGTATTCATATACACGGCCTATGGCTTAAAAAATCCTCCATCTTAACCTACTTCTACTAGCCTTCACTAAACCACTTGACCTTGAGTCGTTATCTAGCTGTTTTACAAAATGATTTTTTTGCCGGAATCCGACGACATAAATCTGCACAAATTCATTATTTTGTTGTTGTTTAAAATCTATTTTTGAATGCAGAAATGGATTCAACATATTGAAAAACCTGGAACACTAGGATTATATAGAAATAATCACTCAAATTTACGAATCTAACAATTTCTCACCGGATTTCAGACAAAAGTCCCAAAAAAATATAGCGAACAAAAATCATTTTGTAGAACGTTTTGACTACGAACATGACCCTAACGGCTAAAAAAACACCAGCATTGTAGTCACGGTCCATGGCCTAAAGAAGTCGTCATCTTAACCTACTTACCCTTCCTTCCCAACATGAAATTATTTTGCGTTATATACCATACCAAAGGAAATTCAAGTTTCCCTCTATTTTGTTTTGTGGCGAGCGAACCCTGGGAAAAGTTCGAGCCACGAACTTAACAAAAACTAAGAAAGGGGAGGGGGCAGAGGTCTCTTGGCAGCCATAATTTTGTTGCCAATCACTGCATACCCAATCGTTCAAAAAATTCCTGATCAGGTAAGGCAGATTTTCAATCTTGAATGCAAATCCATTCAACTTTCGAATTCCTGGATATTGGGTTTACAGTGTTCATTTGCATTGTCAAGATCATTGCATATAAAATTCACAGGACAATGCGTTGCTGTGGATGTATCACTGGTTCTGTCTGCCTATAGTATCAGAGCCCAGGAAACAACACCAGACATGGCATTATATATTTTATGATGGTGTCAGAAGAATAATGAAGTCTCTGTTTTCCAGAGTTGGTAATTGTTGTTTGATTTGAGCAGGGGTCATGAACATGAATAATGCAAATACAAAAACAGTTCGCAGGGATACAAGGGGAGGGTGGCAGTCACCACTTTACAGGGATTTGGCAGCAGCCACACCAGCCTCAGCCTCAAGATTTACTCCTAGCAACAAGAATGTATTCAGCACACCAGCCCAAGCAGCAGCAGCAACAGCCCTATGGAAGGACAGTTTCGGGGGCAGTGACCCTCCTCCCCCCCCAGTGCTTACACTGGAAGACCGTGTCGAACTTTTCCCAGACATCATGACTCCTGGGGATCGGTACTACTCCATGGCCTCTCCAGAGGCCAAGTCATCCTCACCCAAAATGTATCTCGTGGGTACCGGTACTCCTGGCGCTTCTACACCCATTAGGAACAATATTAACAACATCAGATCAAGTTTAGGAAACGCCCACATTGAAACAACCAACCAATCACTAGTTTCACCTTATTCTTTGACTCCTGGGATTCAAGGTGCCCAACAGAATCAGGCCCCAGGAATCAATTTGAATTGGTGGTCTACAGTGAATGATAACAGCGGTGATGGTGGTGAGAGAGGGGGGAGGGTGTCCCCTGTGTCAGGGGTAGTGCAGCAACAACAGCAGTCTGGTGGGTTGCTTATGCTTCCACCGGCGAGAGAGATTGCTAGGCCTGATATCCAGACGAGTGGCCTCAGTAACAGAGTTTCTGATGAAGAGGAATGGGTTACTGTTTTCGGGTACACCGACTTACTACTGTTTCTTTCTTCTTCCTCCTTTTTATCGCCCATTCAGATTTTTTACGTTATAAAACCTCTGTTCTTGGATTCCTTGATTCAA
This sequence comes from Picea engelmannii, assembly GCA_009831015.1. Taxonomy (NCBI): domain Eukaryota; kingdom Viridiplantae; phylum Streptophyta; class Pinopsida; order Pinales; family Pinaceae; genus Picea; species Picea engelmannii. The sequence continues at coordinate 10,783 of WSFP011519077.1, forward strand.
TTAGACCAAAAATCAGGCATTAGTTGTATGCAAGCAAACTTTTTATTTAGCGCTACAAGCTTGTATATATGTACATATTATGGACACTGGTTTTGGAAAAAACACTAGCCGTTTCTTATTTAATTCTTCTATGCTTCTGATGAGATTGGCACCTTTTTATTTAGTTATTTGAAGCTTGATGATGCCCAATTGGTTGTGAGAAGCACCTTATTGTTATTATTTTTGCCTTTTTATAATTTCTGGAATTTGTTTCGTTTGATGTTTGTTGGGATGGTTTGTTTTCCATCAAAGTTGAGAGCATCTTGTTTGAATAAAAAGGGCAAATTGTCAATGCTTTTTCGAAAATCCGGATTACTTCGTTTCATTTTTCAATATCTAAGTTCTCCTGGTTTGGCGGTTTTAAACGCTGATGCTATTTCGAGAATTGAGATCAACTTTGTTTTGGACTTTTACTGTATTTTTGAAAAATTTGGGCCTTTTTTTTGTGAATGGAAACATCATCATTCACGGAAGCTCAATGCTTCATTAGAGGCAACTTTTGTTTGTAAGCTTGGTGTGTTTTCTGTTTGAGAAGCCAAGGATTACAACTGTAGTCTATAATCTCAGAGTTACCCAGGTCAATGGCCTGTCAACAGTTATTCTCTTCCTGTTGAAGAAGTCATTATTTTTCTTTTTTGTCAATATCAGCATATTAATTATTGTTCTTTGCCTTTCACAGCTTTAGTCCAAGTGACACAAATCTAGTGTTGCGCGAATTTGGAAAATGCGGCATAATACTGAAACATGTACCAGGCCCAGGAGAGGCCAATTGGATGCATATTCTGTACCAGGTCACTTCTCTACCTCTTTCCCTATATTTTTAATTTTGTGTGCAGGTTTGATGAATATTGACAGGTGCTTCTGCCTGTTGCCTAATCTTTTGTTGATTTTCTGACATGTAGCATGTTTGACAAAAATAATAATAAACTTGTATTTAGATTCATATGGTTCACAATGCACAATAATCAGATTATTACAATTATAATATCCAGTGAATGCCCAACTCTGTTTCAAGTACTACAACCCAAGCATGGTACCATTTTGCCAGAGTTATCCAATATCGCATTCAATTCATAGTAAAATTTCAGAATACAGATGGGAAACATTGTTGGGAAATTGCTAAGTCACTAAATTGACCACTATTTTGCCTTGTGATTATATTTTTTTATGTTTTATTTGAAGTTTAAAATAATTTTCTTATTTGAGCTGAATGCTTATGGTAAATACTGTGTGGAAAGAGTGATAATTTTCTTATTTATTACCTTTTTTTTGGATTTTTTTTTTCTGGTATCTTTATTATCACGTGTCTATCACACATTGGGAGGGGGCAGATTATAGGCATGAATAAGAGTCGGTAGTCGAATAATTTTACGTATCATTGTAGATTGAAATGTACAAAACAGCGAGTACCAGTTTCACCAACTAAAATGTCAAAAGATTAAATAAGTTATTGGTACTTACAGTTGAGCTAGGACTGACTAGATTGCTACTAAGTTCATGGTCTAGTGAACTTGATTCTGTCCAAGTGCTTGGTCATCATGGTCAAGGCAGCCAATTATCACGTACTTAATCAAAGTTTGAGTCAGTAGAGAGACAGTGGGTGAAAAAATATGTCAATATTTGAAAGTAAGTCTGGATGATACATGCATGCTGAACAAAAAGTAACTACATTGTTTGTTCAAACTTCAGACCGTTCCCTCTCATTCTTAGCATATGCACCATGATAGATCACTTACTTCCAATGGAATTTGGATTCAATCTACGCTTTAAGTTCAATGGTCTACTTCTTCTAACATTCATCAG
>WSFP011519080.1:0-12624 GCA_009831015.1 Picea engelmannii
AATGAAACTCCGTGCGACCGTGACTGACTGTCATTGATTAGCGTAGATTTGGAGATGACGTGCTAAGGATAATGCGCCGAAATCTGGAACCTTTCGGTCGAAACCACGAACGATCATCATGTCCTCCAACGCGAGCTTATCGGTGGTTTGAAACTTTCATCATTGCAACGTTTTGATACATGGCTCGTGCGAAAGCACGAGCTTTCTTTTTGCTTGACCAAACCCTTTCGGTGGTTGCTTTGTATTTCAAATCGACCATTTTGCTGACGAAACCGAACGCTTTCGGTGGTTAATGAGCACGCCGGGGGCTCGCCCAAACCACCGAAAGTCGTTGTTCTCCACCTTTTGGATAAAACCAAGTATCAAAATTTTTATTGAACTATGAAAACAAAAAACTTAGCTGAGTATGCAACCAATAGCTTAGGATATCCTCTACAAAGTTCAACCGAAAGGACGGTTTTACTTTGGGAGTTAACATCCACCACACTACAAATTTCCCATGTAAATGGTAGGTGGAAATCCTGGCTTCGAGGTTTGATGAATAGTTATGCAATTGAAAATATCTCCGGAGCCCAAGCAACCATGCTTCGACATCATCTTCCATTTATCTTTCACCATCGAAGGAAGGTGGCTTGAGCTTCCTCAGCTCTCCCTGAAAACAATCTACCTCTTGTTTCCTTCTCTGGTGTCTGACAAGAGACACTTCTATACTACTTATAGGATCATTCGATGCATAAAAAATTCTTCCTAAGTAAGGAGGTGAGTGGTGTCCATGAGCTCTGCTAGCACTTTTGGAATAACCATCTCTTCCACGAGCATCTCCTCTTTCATGACACCTGCCTTATTTCTCTTGTCTTTAGTTTGATTGCTTCTTCATTTTCCTTTGCAATTGATTTAAGTTCTGCAACACTCGAGCATTTATCTTGCTTCTCTCTCTCATCAGTCTCTCGTTGTCTTCTTTGTAGCTTTGCACTTCCATCTTCAATATTCTTACCATTTGTATTAACGTTTCCTGCTCTGTTTTTCCCTTGCGCCCATGGGACTCTGTCTTTGCATTACCAACTCTAGTATTATGGCCTTTGGTATCCTTTTCACGACTGGAGGATCCCTCACCTTCTTCCATTTCCTCAATAGGAATCTTGAGATGATGCGCTTAAGCCTCCTAATTCTGCAAAATGTGCAAGCGACCGTTTTGTTAGAAATGTGCATATGATAGGCAAAAAAATTTTCCAAACCATGCTACAGGTCTCTTTCTTGTTTTTGTCCATGGATATTATATCTCCATTCTCCAAAAATAACAGTGTCCTTTTATCCTTGGCTGACATAGAGTTTCACCCTGCACAGATGCTTCCCTCAAACCACCTCCTCAGGTGATCATGACTAGAAACCGCGGGTAAATCCTCCCTGAGAACTTTTCTGTCTTGGAGACAACCAAATATTCCCTTAGCCCTCCTTTCCTTAGCTCTCGAATTGCATACAACCATGTTCATGACCCTGATCTTAGTTAAAAATCACTTGTCCAGAGCTTCGGGACTTCCGAACTTTCAACCAGGACTAGATCAACGATCCTCGTCCTCTCTCGCAATCGACAATCGAGATCCACTTTGGGAATCCGCACTTTGGGAGTCTCAACTTTTCTCACTTGCCTCCTCCTGGAACACCTTTACCCAGAGTTATTGATCTACTAATAGGTGTCCTCCCACAGATCAATGGCTATGGATAGTTTTGGTGCTCCGGGCTTCGGAAGTTTCAAAATTCCCTCTTGCATTTTCTCCCAGATTTATTTCACTCGAATTTGACGATACTTTGACACGTGTCCTATGGAATCGACAATAATATATACTCTAAACTTATGGCCTTCAAGAGTTTCGACCCAATGCAACCTAACACACCTTTCCCTTCTGGGGTGCCCAGTCTTCTGGATTGTACGATCTATCGCCACGTGTCAAAACAATGGAAGCGGACACATGGCCCAATCAGGTGGGTGACACATGTGACGTTCTAATCAAATTTTCAATGTTCAAAATGACCAAATATTAGAGACACATGGCACACATCCCATGTTCCCACTTCATCCCAGGTGACGTCATCATGCCTCATGACTTCGACTCTTCGGGCTTCAGCGCTTCGGGAGTTTTCAAACTAGCACACTTTCAATTCTCCCGAACTTCGAATTCCTGAACTAGCCAATCTGTCACCATGTGTCCTCCTGGATCAAATGACCAGGATTCACTTTGGGTCTTCACCCAAATTCCATAGATCTGCTCCACGTGTCCTCCTCAATATGACGACTATGATTTCTTCGGGGCTTCGGACTTCAGATATCTCAAGTTTCAAACTTATTTGGCCCCACTGGATTTTATCCGAAGTCATGGATCTAGTGACACGTGGCTCTTGGCAGAACAATGGATGAGATATTCTCAGATGATCAGATGGTCGAGGTTTGCTTTGACTCTCCGGCTCTCTAGGATTTGGGAGTCTTAAACATCAACTAAAAACCTCTTGAAAGGATTCCTCTAGAGTTACTAATCTTCTGAAACGTAACCTATCAAGGAAACTATGGTTTGGATTGCGGGAACTCCTTGGGAATTATCTCCCATGTAACTCGATTTCCTGAAATGTCTACTGGCCATTGATCTCTCTCTCCAAGGGGATTCGATGGTCGCGACCTTTAACCTTGCTTCCTTTTCATCGAATGACCCCTATTTACTTTTCCTCTGATGTAATGGTCCAGGATCTCCTCGATCCTATGGTGGCGATCACTCCTGAATTAAAAAGGAACGATCATGATCCTTCAAACCCTCATAAAGGTTCTATGACATTCTGTCTCCTACATATCTTCTGCAAAGCCATTCCTCTTGATATTTTCAACTTCCCAGTCAGAGTTTGATCTCGACCATGATATTCTGACCAACAGACCCAACCCATACCGGTTTGGTGTTTTAACCAGAATCTCTAATACCAAACTGTAACATACCCAACCACTCACAGGCTAGGTACACTACCTGCAAGCATGCCCTCAGATTTATTTCTCTTACAGATACTTTCTTTAGTCATTAAGTATGAATAAGATAACATATTTAACAACATGCATAACAATATCCAATAAGCATGCATAATCTAAATATTACGTTAAACAATAATTAAATATACACAACGGAAATACATTCGTACACATGTAGATGATAATTAAATTACACAACGGAAATACATTAATACACAGGTAGGGATATCACGACATAGAGCACTTATCTTTATGAAAGATGACATCGACTGGCTACAGACCAAGGACGTTCCACCCAACCATAGAAATCACTGCTCCAAATCTCAACAACAATGTCACCCCCGAGCCAGGGCTATTAATCCACAAGGACGGTTCCAGAGTGTACTAGGGTTCCCAAACCATTAAGCTCTCAATATCTCATAGGTTTCCCGACACCCACAAAAATCCAAGTACCCAAATCTCTTCTACCTAGCCTGTTCCACCCGAGAGAATGGACCTCCACCCTTCTCTGCCATGTAGTCCCTCAGGCAATCCTTCTCATTCCTTCCAAGGCTTCCAGCACAACTGGTCCAGAATCTCAATGCTGAAACTCTCAAGACTCACAATTGTGAGAAAAACAGGGCACAGGCCAATGCATTTCAGACATGCAGGCCCTAGGTCATGACTAGATCACACCAGTGACCACTACAACCAACTATCCCATGGCTAATTCTTCAGTAGCTTCGTTTCCTTTCACTTTTCCAACCAAGACGTAGGTGAGGATGGGTCGATGAATGGGTTAGGGAGTCCATGGGAGTGCGTGAATGGGAGTGTGTGAGGGAAGAATGAGTGAGTGAATGGGAAATCAATGACCAAGTCATCATTCCAACCCCCCCATCAAACTAGAGGCAGGTTTAAGTAACCTCGTGGGGAAAACAAGAACCTCCTGGCCTTTCCCAAGAAGTTCATGTAACCGATCTCCTCCCTTAGACAAAAAGGGTAATAAGATAGAAAGGAATAACACTTAGTCCCTCAAGCTCCCTCTCTTGTGGAATCATAGCCCCCTATAACTTTAGTCCTTGTCCGTCTAGCAGCCAACAATGTGATTTTTATTATTAATGATAAAAAAATTACATTTCTTGGGCATACTGGCCCTTCAATAATTTTCTGGGCACTTTGGCCTCTCAACATTGTAACAATATATTATTTAAAATGAGGGTTCAAAACCTGGGGTGTTACATACGAGGGAGTAATGAAGCTAAGGGTAATGATCCAATTTGTTGGGCGTAAGATATTGTGATTCTTCTGAACTGGTTCAACTCCTTGTGGTTAAGAACGTAAGGTATTTCTAGGAATAAATGTTCTTCCTCTTGCTAGGGTGAGTTACTTGTTTCTGGAGTTCTCAGTGTATGTGGGTTGTATTGGGAATGACTAGCCATGCATGTGGGTTGTTTTGAATCTGCAGGTTGTGTGAAATATTATATCAGAAATATTTTTAGCCATTCATTCATTCGACCCTCCTTCTAGCACCAATTCTGTTGAAGGGTCCTAAATCCATTTAACTCAACAACAAGAACCAAACCTACCACAAAGGCCCAATTAGACTCTGCAACATTTAATGGTGGAATGGTTCTCCATATCTCTCGATCTGACCAATTTATCGATGAGATTTACATAGTGATTGACAAGATATATTCTTATGAAAGTTCCTCCTTTAGTTTAAACTTTCTCTTTTTGTATTTTCTTTTATTAGATGGGTCTGATAAATGATGTGTGCTAGTATAAACTAGCTGGTGAAAGGGAGTCTTAACTACTGGAGAAGGATGAGCTTGGGATAACCCTCGTGCTCAAGCATGCAGAAAAATATATTCACACATGTTATGAGCCTAGTAATAATACATTAACTTGTTGGTATTTCAATTATTTCCTAAGATACAATTATCGTAAATAAAATACGCATGCAATAAGATGATGGCAATAAAAATAGTTTCCTTATCTCTAATCATTAATCACACATTAACAAAATGATTTGCTTTCCATCATTAAGAACAAGAGCTGCAAAAATATTAAGAAAGATAACTTATCAATAGATTCAAAGCTCTTACTCGTCACAACATCAATTACTGAAATAAAGTTGGAAGTAGTTCCTCATGAATCCAATGATATAACACCTTTGATGAAAAACAAAAGTTTGTCTCCGGTCCTAAACAAGACTTCTCAATTAAGGTAATTTGAAAATAGTTCTTTACAATTCCAAAAATGAGGGTCTTTGTAAAAACCATCAACCCTTTCTAAAAGGTCGATCCTCTTATTTATAATGAATCATTAACTAAAAATAACTATCAAAATTGAAAGCTAAGTAGAACAAAACATCGCCACATGGCATTTCCATCTCTCTATCTTCTAAGAGTCATCAAATAGTTTCACTAAAGTGGATTACTCTTCTCATACTCTAACCATTTGATGAAGAGTTCCTTGCATGTGTTGGCATATGAGAATCTATGTTGGTTCATCGGGCCCAAAAGGATTTCTTTTACTTCTACTTCCCATGCCCGATACTTAACTATTTTGACACTTAACTGCTGAAATACTGCTCGAGCCTTGATCGGGTGCTCCATGAATTATTGTACTTGACCTGGCACCATGTTTTCCACCTTTTTTTGACTTTGTCATGCAAGTCGACAAAGTCTTTGGGTGAGCTGAATTTTTGGAGGCTGATGTCTTTCATCTCCCGATTAATCTTGACCCAACTCCTTTTGCAATCAACCCATTTTTCTTGAATCTTCCATTGAGGTTCTTGGGCCATTTTCACCCAGTATTTAGACGCTTTCCTTATCCTATCTATGTTGTTGTCCCTCAACACCCGAATGTCGTGCTCTTCGGTGTCTCGGTGTTGGAAACATAACTGAGAGGGGGGGTGAATCAGTTATGTATATAATCTTGAAAATTTTCCTGTTATTTTCTGATTCTTTCTAGATTATTATTTAATGTGTTGTTGATAACTTAACATGCATATATATACAATATTTTATCAATCACACAAAATACACAAAGAAACTAATTTTCATGAGGAAACCCATAAGGGTGAAAACCTCTTCTTCTTAGGATGTCAATCAAGCTCCAACTTTCATGTACATCACAATCTTTGAGCTCCAACTCAAATATGAGGCTACAACATCTGATATAAAGCTACAACTTGCAGAGAGAACCAATTGTCATATTTCTCTAGCACCAACTAGATGGAAGAACCAACTCCCAGGTTTCTCTAGCACCCACTAGATGGAAGCACCAACTCCCATAATATCTTCTAGCACCAACTAGAATTTAGAGGACTGCAATCTACCCTAGCACCACCCTACCACCCTGATTGAATCTTAAAAAAATTTACTTACTTTCTCTGTCTCTGATATGGTTTGTTATAGCTCCATGTCTCCTCTGCCTCTTCCAACTTCTATTACTCTATTGCACTTCTATACTCCACTCTTTCTCCTGATGTGCACTCTCATTCTTTGTTCATCTTCTCTTCTTCCTTTATACTCTGTTCTTTCTTTGCATGCTATACACTGCACCTCTGATCTCCAGTTTAGGTCCTGTACACGGTCACATTATACCCACATACATAACTATCGAAAAATCACACTATATTCTATGTTCTCCATGTCTTTCTCACCTTGAGTCCTTTGCCTCATCATCATTCAAACTCTTCATCTTCTTTGTAAGTTATTTTGAATTTGTTCATCATTAGCGGGAATTATCCTGAGATTCTCTCGCTTCTCTAGCAGCCACAACTCTTCGTCTTCTCTGGTAGTTACAATCAATCGTTTTTGGCTTCTTTGGCTTCTAAGCCCCTTCCTTCATGTGACCACTGGCGGTGACCAAACGCCTATTCAAATGGCGCTTTCCTATCTCGGTCTAGTGAGCGCTAGCTCTATTTCTCGATATGAACTTGGGTAAAGATCTCATGTGACCATGAGATTGCGGGCACATCCAAAGGTGGTTATTATCAAAATACTTTTCCCCTGCAATTTACCTTGAGCCTCCACTTGTCCTTTCTCCAAAACCGTGGTTTCAATTGTGGCCTGACTTCAGATTTTTAAAGTTCACACATATTCAATCTCTGAAATGCGACGAGACCGTCAATCTCACGATATTGACAGTGCTCCTAAATGGACGGTTCAGATTTGTTCTTTCATGATCTGCAGATTAGATCTAACCTTCCTAAATCAACAACTGTGATTTATTTTGTAATCCGGTCTTCGAGAGTTTCAAATCTCAACTCTTTCTTTCCTTCGTACATCAATCTTCTAGAGTTGACAATCCACTGACGCGTGTCCCTCTTAGATCAGTGGTCGATATCTCCTTTAGGTCTTCGAACTTCAGAGATATTGAATCTCAACTTCTCATTTATTTTGACTGGATATCTTCTGAAATGGAATATCTACTAACATATGTCCTCCTTAATCCAACAACTATCCTCCACTCAAGGACTCTAGCCTTTTCGAATCTTCGACACTTCGCTTTTCCATGAACGCTTTCACCCAGAGTCAGCGATCTATTGAAACATACCCTCCTACACGATCAACGATCATGAGTGACTTTGACACTTAGGGCTTCGAGAGTTTCAACTCCTATGCACTCGTTTCTCCCATAGTGCTTTCACCCGAATGCATAATTTTCTGACACGTACCCCTCCTGGAGATAAACGGCTAGGGTCTTCTTCGGGTCTTTGGTTTTTGGGATTTTAGGAATTTAGGCTAATCACTGCTTCATTCTCCTCTAGAGTGGTCACTTGCTGAATAAGTCATAAGTGGTGGAGATAAATTGATGTCAGTTAACACTTCCACTTACTCTGTCCTTCCATTGAACTAGATCAATGGTTGAGAATTCACCCAAAGTGATCTTCAGATTGGATGACTGAAAGTGACTTCATACCTTCGTCCTTTGAGACTTCAGGACTTTTGACATTTTTTGGTGATGAAACTCTCGAAGTAAATCTCTAGGAGTGACGTAGCTTTATTACGTCACTTGTTGACATGGTAGAAGCCAATTTCCTCTTGACACTTGTCATCATCTAATAATTCCATGTGTACTTGCTGACGTGTTCTTCTAGATGTCATTTTTGACATCATATGCCACATGTCCTTTCTTAGGTGGTCTGCTGACGTGGGTGAGATGTGTAGGGAGTGTAGTGGAGTGTGGAGGTAGAGCGCGGTAGTGGAGTGTGACGTGTAGCGGGTAGTGGAGTGTGATGTCGGAGCACAGAGGTGGTATGTATGAGTGGTTTGGTGGTTTACTTGGAGGGGGGGTTAGGTGGTAAGTGGCAATGAGTGAGGGGGGTCCAAGTTGACAAGAAGGTGACATGTATGAGGGTCCAACATGGAAAATATCACCAACTCAGACCCCCTCCCATGGTTAAAGGGAGAAAGGTTTGGGGGGTCTGATATGCCCTGTCGACCATAGATCTGAGTGCTCGATTATCAATCTTGAGATTAGCGTGCCCTTCTTCTAAATTATCCTATCCTTCCACTTATTTCAATTCGATGGCTGACGAAAATTCAGGTGATTAAGATATCAAATATCTGCCCTTGCTTATCCCGTCCTTCCACTTAATTCAATCCGACGATTGTTGGTCCTATGGATCGATGATCCAACGACTACTGTTTCTCTTCCTCCTGAGATTCTTATCTCTCTGAATTAGAAGGATTTCTAAGTGTTCACGAGTCTCGACCTTTGCTCCTCCTATGAGTCTGTCTCTTGGACCTCCTTTTCACTTATGGAAACCACTATCTCTTCTAATATTTCTCGTTTTTGCGCTCTCAAGGTTTGGTTTGATGCTATTCTTGCCATCAATGACAAGAACATTCTTCCTGTAAACATGCCAACAATATCCCCCTTTGGCATTGATGTTAACCTTGAAAGGCTGCACTATTTTTCTTAGAACTCCAATTGTAGCATACAAACAACACCCTTTTCTCCCCCTTTGTCATCAATGTCAAAGAAAACAAAGAGTGACTATGTGCTCCCCCTGATCAAATATACTAGGATCACTCTCCCCCTGATAAGATAAACTATTTTAATTTGATAACAGGGTCATGCCCAACTTCTGGCATAGATACTCAAACTGGGATTTTGCAAGCGGTTTAGTGAAGATATCATCAATATGATCTTTGGATGGAATATAATGCAAAGAAAAAATAATGTTGGTTACATGTTCCCTCAAGAAGTGATACTTGATGGGTATATTCTTGGTCTTGTATTGAAATACAGGATTCTTTGACACACTAATTGCACTAGTATTATCAAAATGAATTGGGATTGATGCATTATACTTTACCTCCAAGTCTGCAAGTGTCTGAATTATCCATAATACTTGGGTACAACAAGTTCCAACTACAATGTATTAAGATTCTATAGTCGATAAGGAAATGGAACCTTTCTTCTTGCTCAACCATGCTACAAGAGAATCTCTTAAGAAGAATGCACCTCTACTCGTGCTTTTCCTTTCATCCAAGCAATTAGCCCAATCAACATCTGAATAGACTGATAGTTGAAAATTTTGATTCCTAGGATACCCTAGGCCATAGTTCATTGTTCCTTTCAAGTATCTGAATATTCTTTTGACAACTAACAGATGACTATGTTTAGGTGCATCTTGATACCTTCCTACCATTCCAACAACATGCATTATGTCTAGATGAGATGTTGTGATGTACAATAGGATTCCTATCATAGACCTATATGAAATTTGATCAACATCAGGTGAGTCATCATCCTTGCTTAACTTGCATCCAGTGACCATAGGTGTTCTCATAAGTGTAGGATATTCCATTTGAAACCTTTTCAACATTTCTCTTAGATATTTCTCCTCAGAAAGAAATATTCCTTCAGACCTCTAAGTAATTTGTAGACCAAGAAAAAAATGATAGTTCCCCTATCATGGACATTTCAAATTCAGATCGCATGGCAGAAGAAAACCATTGTACCAATGAAGCATTATTTCTTTCGAAGATGATGTCATCTATATAGACCAACACAATGAGCAAATCATTACCCTCTATTTTGATATATAGATTGTTGTCAATTGTTCCTCTCTTGAACCCTTTGTCTTGAAGATACTTATCCAGTCTGTAATACTAGGCACAAGGAGCTTATTTCAACCCATATAAGACTTTCTTCATCTTGTAGACAAAGTCATGGTTATCTAATAGTTGGAAACCCTCTGGTTGTTCTATATAGACTTCTTATTTTATATATTCATTTAGAGAAGATGACTTTACATTCATTTGATAGACTATAAACTGTTTATGACACACATAGGAAAGAAACATTCTAATAGCTTCTAATCTTGCTACAGGTGCAAATGTTTCATCAAAATCCAGTCCTTCTATTTGAGCATATCCTTTGCAGACCAATCTATCCTTATTTCTTACAATATTTCCTTTCTCATTCATCTTGTTTTTGTAGACCCATTTGGATCCTATTACATTTTTATTTGTTGTCCTAGGAACGATTTCCCAAGTGTCATTGATTTCAATCTAGTCCAATTCCTCATTCATTATTTTTAACCAATTTACATATTTACTTGCTTCATTAATGTTTTTAGGTTCAACCATGGATATGAAGTCTATATGTGATTGCTCGATGTCTATGATTATCATTCTCCTGGTTTGTACACCTTTGTATCTATCACCAATTATCTGACTTTCAGGATGATTCTTTTGAGTAATTCTGGAGGAAGGATTTGATGTTGATTGTTGTCCCAACTCTTCTTGTTTGGGTGTCTCTTATCCACTTGATTCATCATCTTCTTGTGACTCTGATATTTTTTGTTCTTTATCTTCATTATTCTTATCATCTTTTTCATCTGGCTTAGTGCTTATTCTCTATTGATCTTTTATAGGAGCTTCTTCATCAATTCAAACATCAATACAGTCTACTAATTTATGCATTCTTTTGTTAAAGAATCAGTATCCTTTACTGTTCATTGCATATCCTAAGAAAATACCTTCATCAACTCTACTATCAAATTTTCTCAGATGATCATCATTATTCTTGATGTAGCATTTACTTCCGAATACTTTAAAGTGCTTGATTGATGCAGGTCGACCAAACCACAACTCATATGGAATTTTATCACCGTTCAGCCTTAGATGCGCTTTTTTTAGAATATGAACAGCCTCCACCTAGAAGGTTTGTGAAATGTCCCTTTCACTCATCATAGCCCTTGCCATCTACTGAACTGATCTATTTTGGCATTCTGCAACTCCATTTTGTTGAAGAGTACATGGAATAGTATATTCTCTTTTAATTCCATGTCTGTCACATAATTCTTTGAAATCTCTTGACAAAAATTCTCCTCCCCTGTCTGAGCGAATTGCCTTTAACTTCCTTCCTATCTGATTCTTAACTAATGCCTTAATTTTTTTGAACTTCTCAAACGCATTCGATTTTTCTCTCAGAAAGGAAACCCACGTAAGTCTAGAGAAGTCATCAATGATTAGCATAAAGTAAAGTTCTCCTCTAGTTCCTTCGTTTTGTGATGATCCACACAGATCCATATGAACAATTTGAAGTGGTTTCTCTGAAGATGTGAAACTCTTTAATTTGAATTGAGCACGATTCATCTTCCCCATTTGATAGGATTCACATACAAAGTTATTAGGCTTAGATATTCTTGGAAGGTCTATCACAGGACCTTCATTATTCAGTTTGACAATATGATCAAAATTCAGGTGTCCATGCCATAACCAACTTTCATCAAGTTTGCTTAAATGACATTTCTCCTTATCTTCCTTGAGAACATATACATTGTTTTCAGTTCTAACCACTTTTGCAATCAAATCTCCAGTGTTTACTATCTTTATTTTACAATTCTTAGCAGTGAAAGTGACTTCACATCCTCTGTCACATATCTGACTGACACTAAGAATATTATGCTTTAAACCATCAACAAATAATACATCTTGATATTTTCTTCTTCCATTACTTAAGCTTACTATAGCATCATTTCCAAAGGTCACACTCCCTGATTTATTTTCTTTGAGTAATAGGAACTTAATTTTGTCACCTGTCATATGAATGGAGCATCCACTGTCAATATACCAAGTGTATTTTTGTATTTGAGCTGACAACACTAATCCACACTTGTTATCTTCATTCTTCTTCCAAACCTTCATGTTTTCAGCTCTGTGATTTGAATATGGATTATAGTTTTTTAAGCGACAATCTGCAACTTTATGTCCATAATTATGGCAGATGTAACATTTTGGTTCATTGAATAAAGGATCATAACGATTGTTCTGTGTAATCTGCGTCCTTTTCCCATCCATCACGTGATTTGAAGTCTGTGGTTATTTGTTACTTGGTTGTCTCATCATTTGTCGTGGCATATATTTATTCATTGGCTGTCTTGATTGCTCATGTCTAAATATTAAAGAACAATTTACAACTTTGTGGACAAAGTTAGAGCAGTAAAAACAATATCCATAGAAAAAATCTTTGTACCTGGAAAATGGTTGTCTTCTTTGAGAAGGTCGATTTCTTCCATGCTGATGATTTCCTTGAGCAGAGGGTGTATTATTTCTTTGTTCTATAGATTCAGTTCTGGTAGATTTTCCTTCACTCCTCCTTGGCGGCTGATT
>ML892664.1:0-12624 GCA_009831015.1 Picea engelmannii
AGGTTGTGAATACTCTTCATCAAAAGCATTGGAACAAAGGTGTGTGTGTTGAGGCAAAGGGCCATTGGAAGGGACCTTGCAACATCAAGGCATAGGTTGTATTCTCCACTTTCATCAATATAATACAATAATACATTTCTTCCCTATAAAAGTGTCTCCATTTTTATTGCATAACTCCTTGATCTTATGCATAGGTTTCATTGGAATATATATATTGTCTCTCTCTCTTTGTTGGTTTGTGTTTCTTAACAGGTTCAACATCCTACAAACGTAAAGATGGAGAAAGGACAACACTAGCAAGGATCAAACAACGTTTAAACGATATGCCATTTATTCCTCATTGAACTAGTTTACATTACAATGAAATCTAAGGAGAAGCTTGTATTTTGCTATGTTTTGTTCTAATTTCTTGTTGAAGTTAGGGAGATTAGTTTATGTCCGCACTTACCGATTTGTCCAGTAACAATTACCAACTTCCATTTCTCACAAAACCAACCTTAGAAGCTCACTTGAAACTGATTTGCAAGTAAAAACTCTTTTGTATTGGTTTACATTCTCACTAAGATCAAATTTCATTTCAAGGTTATAAATAGAATGATATGGGTGCTCAAACTCGAGGGTTTACCTGGAATGACGGGTATGATGATGATGGTTTGTTGTAGGTTTGATGAAAGATTGGATATCCATAGAAACTTGCACCTGGAACAATGATTTGACCAACTCAAAGGCTCACACACGAGGCATATTTATAGAAGGGGTTATGTCCTAGTTTGGTGTCATATTTATTCTACTCGAAGAGGTCTATAACAACATCACTACAAACATAAATACTTCAGCCTGTAACCACATCATTAATAGTAGATGTTGACAAGAATGGTGCAAATCAGATGATGGGTCGTGGCAACTTACCTTTTGATCATAAATACTAGGACAACCATGCACATTCAGCCAAATAAGATGAGCATAAATTGTGTCAGGCAGAGGTGGATATGGATGTTGGAAGTACTTCAAGGTGGGAGTCAAATAGGGAATATCCATGGAGGGTAACTAGTAACATTAGACAATCAATTATTATGATGATTACTTGATATCAAAACCAAACATGTTTTATGCAGAATGCTAATTAAATTGTTTTATTAGTTCAAGTGTTTACATGGAAACCAAACCCGCATTATCCAAACTCTATAATTGGAGGTTTAATGCCAATTAAGTTGTTTTATTAACTAAATTTTGTGGTGATATACTATCTTATGTTTTGAACATGAACAAGACAATTACCTATTAAGAACCAAAATAGCTCCAACATGTTACTTTAGGTCTCAACAACTATTTTTGTGGCACAGTTGATAACTAATTATTTCATATTACAAAAATAAATGACTATCAAGAGTCAAAAGAGCTCCAATTGGTGGACCAATGTCTTGGCAATCCTAAAATGAATTGAAGAAAATGATTTTGAGATATATCTAATATACAATGTCATTTATACTTGTTGGTCAGTGTGTTGTACTATAAATATTCCTGATGAAGATGGAGGGATACTCGAGTATTTTGTGTTTTTAACTATAACATGGCTACTCAAAACATCAACATCATTTTTTTTCATGTATGGTCAAAATAATTGAAAAAGTTATCAGAAAACCATTTAAGTTGATGGATTGTTATAGGATAAGAATTGTTGCATATTTCAAACTTAAATAGTGTTTGAAAGTTGATGACTTTAAACCCACAATTCAATTATAAAATCACCATAGAAGTTAAACTTCTGAAAAGTTTTTTTCTTATCAACCTAGAGATTTACAGTCCAAATTATTATGCATAAGGAACAAGTAATAAATGCTCAGGTAGCCATTGTGGTGTTTAAATAAATTTAAGGAATGCTTAGATATGATATGAGAAAAGAGGACTGGGGATTAGAACCATCCCTAGTTATTGTCTCTACCTTATTGTTGCTATAATAGAATCCTCAACCATTGCATATTTGTTGGTGGCATCATCATGGTTTCACTGTTTGTAAAACTTGTAATTTCCAATAGATAATTGTTTTCATTTTACACTCTGCAGGGAAGAGTTCATATAATCATTGTTTATATATCCAAAACTAACTATTGTCCAACTCCTCACATTAACTAAAATTTCTACCTTCATGTTTTGCGCCAGATCAAAATGATCCACCTGTGAGAAGAAGTTAGTATTTCAAGGTTCCATTGAGGAATAGTTGTATGTTTTTTTCTTTCTAAAAACTAGAATTGAGTATGTAGATCTAGTTCCATCTAAAGTGATTGTGCCATGTCACACTTAAGGATTAATTTGCCAAATTTTGCTAGGATCTAACATTTAAATGATCACGACTTATGATTACAAAAATGATGCTTAAATCATGTGAGAACTCTAGGTTGTTCTTTGTATCAACTTCTTCTCAGTCGTATGCATCAAATTATGTCTCAACTCTAGGTTGTTCTTTGTTGCAGTGATGCATAGTTACTTTGTCACCACTTCTTCATTTGTTTTACATTATTAAATGTACATCATGCATAGTATGTGATGATTGATGACATGGCTACATTTGTTACTTGTTGTAATAACTAGTAGGTTTTGACTTCGTGGAGAAGTTTGCACTTCAGATTTTTTTTGAATTATTGATGTGGCATGGGGCCAACAATGTAACTCTTACAATTTTAAAATGATGCATTTATGGTTAAGGTTTTATTATGTAATCTCATCTGTTTAACACAAGTCTTTGGTAAAATAACTGCATAAAAGAAACTTGAGGCCAAGTTTTGTTCCAAGGGGGGAAGTATGTAATGCCTCTCCTTGCATGTGATGTCCCCAGCGACCAACATGCCGATAATGCCACTTCTTGGACATCTCTTTTAGCTCTGATACCATTTTATGAATTTATATGCATGCATATCTAACACAAAATTAACAGTTACAACATTATGTTCATGCCACTTATTCATGCGGAAATAACATTAAGCCTACACATACAACATATATGATATATATAGGCATTACTCATCAAGTTATAAAACATGTACAATTACACTACATACAATCAATGGAGATTTGGTACTTATCTTTCAATAGATGACCACCAACTGCATGCAGACTTTCCACAAACCTCCCAGCCTTAGACCACACTACTCATCATGCTCAACAATGGGTCACTCTCGAGCTGGGACTAAACTCCACCCAGGGCAAAGGAGTCATTGACCTAGGTTGAGGCTATGGGAAACTGCACTGTGCAACTGGAAGGATTCTCTCCAAGGAGCCTACTTACGACCACTCCTCACAGACTCTCATTCCCCACATGTTTGTCCCACCCCGGGAATATGCACCTTCATTGTTCCACAGTCCATCGGTTGCTCCACTTCCCTTCCAAGGCTTCAACAACAGGCCAGATCAGAAATTGTCAGAGCTTCATAGTTGGTACTGGATTCCCTCCAGGAGAAATCACTTCCCAACAAACTCTCTCACCTAGAGAGAGTTGCTCACATGCCTGACAACCTGCTTCTTCAACCACGGGTTGACAACCCGCCTTTGTTCAGTGCGTGCGTGAAATGCACAAGGGATGATCAGCATGTTGAGGATGAACTAGTGGGAAACTAAATGGCCAGACTGGTCAGAATGTTGAGAGCGAGCAAGGAAAATGGTGAGAATGGTCAGCTTGCAGAATCGCGAGAGAGTTGCAATGGTGAGAGCGAACTCCTCGGGAAGGTGGTCAGAATGGTTCGTGAACCCCAACAAAGGTGTAACTTCCCACATAAATCTGCATGTGTCCTGGGTGACACTTGTCTCTCCAGGAGCATGCTCCTCTCCACTTGGAGTTTGTTCCTCTCCTCAAAGGAACTTAGGATAACTGGGTTTATGTTTCCAACTTTAGTACTTTTCAGGAATAAATTATAATATTCCATTGGGTTAAGCCCTAAAGCTTAGCCCCTCTTTCCTAGCCTCTCAGCCCCATTACTTTCCCTACCCAGTGGAGCTTAGTCCCCCATAACTCTTTCTTCGTGGTCGGTCTACACGCAACGATGTATTTTATTAATAATCTACATAATTACATATACAAAAATCAGGCCCACTGACCTTAGCATCTATGATCTTTGACCTAATAAACACATAAGCCTACCAACTTATAATTACTTGGCTCACCAGCCTACAAACATCATTACATTTCACAGGGGCTTGGCCTTGGGTTATTACAATCCCCTCCCCTTATTTTTGCATTGTCCTCAGTGCAACTCATTTACATAATATCAGCAAGATTTTCAAAATCTTCAAAAAGATGTGAGTACTATGCCTGCATAGCATCTTCATGCTCCCATGTTGTGTCCTCGGGACAATACCAAGTCCACTAAACTTTTACAAGCCCTATGGCTCGATTCCGGAGCTACTTGCTTTTCTGATCCAATATACACACCGGATGCACCTGAAAATCGCTTTCCTATTCCACCTAAATCACATTCCAATCAATAACATGATTAGAATCAGGTACATACTTCTTAAGCAATGACACATGAAATACATTATGTATAGACATGCATGCAAGCAATGCAAGCCTATATGCTACTGGGCCAATCCTCTCTAGGATTTCAAATGGCCCACAATATAGAGCTGCCAACTTTGAACAATTTCCCAACTTCAGGGAGCTTTTGTTGGCCTTCACTCTCAGGAATACATGATCCCCTACTTTAAATTCCATGTGAGTTTTGTTCTCATTAGCATAACTTTTCTGCCTATCTTTGGCAGCCTTCAAATTCTGCTTAATCTCCAACATTTGTTCTTCCATTTCCTTGAGCAACTTTGGCCCAACCATTGCCCTATCAGCTGGGTTATCCCAACTTACTGGGGTGTTGCACTTTCTACCATAAAGTGCTTCAAACAAGCTCATCTTCAGTGATGCTTGATACCCATTCTTGTAGGCAAATTCTACCAAGTGTAGATAATATTCCCATTTAGATGGTTTGTCCGTCACATACATTCTTAACATATCTTCTATCACTTGGTTCACCCTCTCTGTCTGCCCATCAGACTCAAGATGATAAGCAATGTTGAAATTCAGATTTGTTCAAAACCCTTTGAATAACCCCTTCCAGAACTTTGATGTAAACTTTGGGTCTCTGTTAGACACAATTGTCTTGGGTATGCCATGCAAGCGTGCTACTTCCCTAATATAAATATCAACAACGTTGGTTGCCTTATGAGTAGTCTTCATAGGAATGAAATGGGTAGCTTTAGTAAGCTTGTCCACCACTACCATGATTGCATCATGTTGCTTGCTTGTTCTAGGAAATCCTATGATGAAATCCATTGTCACCACCTCCCATTTCCACTCAAGAATGCGTAATGGATGTAGTAACCCAGCCAGGTGTTTCTGCTCAGCCTTGACCCTTTGACATTCCAAGCATTTAGCCATGTATTCAACAATTTCCCTCTTCATGTCGGGCCAATAATATTGGCTCTTGATTGCTGAAACTGTTTTATGATTTCCCGAGTGTCCTGCATAAGGCTCATTATGCATCTCTTTTAAAATCGCACTCCTCAATTCCGGAGAATTTGGTACATAAACTATGTTTTTGTACAAGATAATTCCATCAATTCCCAATTCATAATCTTCAGTTTTCTGCTGCATTTTACCTTGCTACAATTTTGTTACCAATTCCATGCACTGCAAATCTGCTTTTGCAACTTCAGAAATTATGTCTTTAAGATCTGTTTGATACATGCTAATGGTTGTAGCATGCATTTCATGCACTCTCATGCTGAGTGAGTCAACCACTTTGTTCTCCTTCCCTTTGATGTGTTTGATATCAAAGTCATACTCACAAAGGAATTCCAACCATCTACTTTGCCTAGCATTCAAAGTAGGATGATCAAACAAATATTTCAGACCGTTATGGTCTGTCCTTAGCTCAAACCTCTTTCCCATGAGGTAGTGCCACCACTTCTTCAAGGCCTGCACTATGGCTGCCAATTCCAAATCATCAGTGGCATAGATCCTTTCATGCTCTTTCAATTTTCTGGACTCGAAACATATCACAAACCCATTCTAGCTAAGGACTCCACCAAGTCCTTCTTTGCACGCATCTGTGCAAACCATGAAATCTTCATTCGGATCTGCGATCTTCAGAACTGGAGCACTAGTTAACAACTGCTTCAATTGATGGAAACTCTTTTCACAATCTTTTGTCCATTGAAACTTCTCCCCCTTCCCTTGTAAGGAAGTGATGGGGTGAGTTATTCTCGAAAACCCTACAATAAACCTTCTATAGTAGCCAGCTAGACCCATGACAGATCTGACTTCTGTCACATTATTAGGTGTTGTCCACCCTTTAATGGCCTCAATCTTTTCAGGGTCCATTGTTATCCCTTCTTCAGATATGATATGCCCCAAATAGTGAATTATGTTTTGATAAAATGAGCACTTGGTCAATTTGGAATACAATTGATGTTCTCTTAGCACTTGCAGCACCATCCTTAAATGATGCTCATGCTCTTATTCCATCTTGGAATATACAAGAATGTCATCCAGAAAAACAATGACAAACTTGTCTAAATATTCTCAGAAAACACCATTCATTAAGCACATAAAAACAATTGGTGCATTTGATAACCCAAATGGCACCACTGTGAACTCGTAATGACTGCACCTTGTCCGAAAGGAGGTCTTGCTAACGTCTTCCTCTTTAATCCTTACATGATGATATCCTGACCTGAGATCTATCTTTGAAAATATCTTTGCATCCTCCAACTGATCAAAGAGATCATCGATCCTTGGCAAAGGATACTTGTTCTTTATAGTCACTTTGTTCAACTGTCTGAAATCGATGCACAATCTCAATGTCTCGTCTTTCTTCTTCACGAACAAGATTGTGGCACCCCAAGGTGACACACTTGGGTGTATATACCCCTTCTTCAGAAGCTCTTCAAGCTGCATTTGCAATTCCTTCAGCTCTAGTTTACTCATTCTGTAAGGAGTCTTTGATACTGGAGCTGCTCCAGGCATCAAATTAATAGAGAAATCAATTGGAGGTAGTCCTAGTACCTCCTTGAACACATCTTCAAAATCTTCCAGGACTACATGATCCTCCAGATTTGGCACCTTATCCTTTGATCTGTCCTCCATATGGGCTGCAAATATTTGACAACCCTTCCTATAACACTTCTTCAGTTGCATTGCTGAGATTTCTCGGACAGTAACTGCCCTGAGAATTCCTTGGAATGTTTTTCGATTTCCTTCCTCATCCAAGCAAGTGAATGCCTTGTTATGGCAGTCTAATATGGCATGGTGTTGGTCCAACCAATCCATACCAATTAGGAAATCATATGATCCCAACGACAAGATGTTCAAATCTGCCTTGGTACACAGTCCATTCATGCCCACAGGACACAATTTAACCAACTCAACAACTTTCCTCTTGGCTCCTATAGCTAGTTGTACCAACCAAGATTTCCCATCCTTGCTTCTTGACAAGATAAATCTTCCCACTACCTTAGGGTCTATATAGCTATGACTAGCCCCTGAGTCAATTAAAATAGTAAAGGCATGGTTATTGATCATACCTTCAACTTTAATCATGTGTGATTGAAATTCAACTTGCTTGTTGTCTAGGGCTACATAGATCCTTGGTACTCTTCTGCCCATGTCCTCCACCGTTTCTACTTGTTGTACATTGTGGACAACTCTTACCTTGTCACTTTTGTGAGGATAATCTATATACGTGTGGTCTCCTTTACAACCCTAACATTGAATGGGTGCATGCCTTGACCTTTGCCCTCCTACCTCAACCATTCCACGCTCTCTAAAAGATGGATGTCCTTGAGGACTGTTTCTGAAAAATGGAGGCTTGTTCCCCTTCTGCCTCAGTTCCTTCTTGAACTTCTTCTTGTCCTCCCAAGCCTTATGGAAAGTAGGCTTTCCTTTTTGTTCATCATATAAGCATTTTGTTCTCCTTATAGTTTCTTCCAGAGTCTTGGGATCGTCATATTGGATTTTATCACTGATGAAAGATGGCAACCCACTCAGGTACCTATGAATCTTCACTGTCTCATCCTCGATGAAGGAGACATACTTCAACAACTCTAAGAATCTCCTTTCATATTCATGGATAGCCATACTTCCCAGCTTGAGTTCAAATAACTCTTTCATTTTCTTATCATACCACCTCTTAGTCAAGTATTTCTTTTCAAAATACTTCTTGAATTCCCTCCAAGTAACATTTTTCTCATTAAGGTGTTGCACCTGCACAAGTTGATCCCACCACATGGATGCCTTACCTTTGAGTTGATAGATGACAATTCTTCCTTCTGTACGAGAATAATAATTATGCAATTGAAAATACTTTCTCATGCCCAACAACCATATCTCTGCATCTTCATCCTTCTTGTGCTCACCATCAAATGTAGGAGGTTTGATTTTGTTCATTTCCCCTCGTAGCTCATCCACCCCAGACCTCTTATGTTTCCTAACAGGGGATGGACTTGAGATGTTGTGTGCTCTCTTATTGGAATGCCTTGGGGAGTGTTGGTGATGTTTGCTATCACTTTTTGTTCTTCTGTGACTTCCTGATTTGCTTGAGCCACTCTCCTTATCCAATTTATTTTCTATTGTTTCCAGGCTCTGCATCAAATTTATGTTGAATTCTCCCTGTTGCTCTCTAGCTTTCATGAGATTTTTGTTATCTGCTCGGTGAGTTTGGACATATTTTTGCAATCTTTCAATGATTTTCATCATGTTTCCTTCTTTATCTATCTCTTCTCCATGCCCATTGGAGTTCGATCCTTTAACTCCTAAATGGACATCCATTCCTTTAACTTCATTTTCCATACTGTAAGCACCCTGTGCCTTCCCGATTTCTCTACACTATGCGACAATTCGGTTCGGTTCTGACAATCGTCAACTCTGCAAAATGTGCAGTCAACCGAGTTTTGTCAAGCTATCAGACTTTAATAATTTTCCAGAATAAACCAATCTAATTTAACAAAAACAATATCAGATTCCATTTTATGCGGGTCTTGGTTGGTCAAGAACCCCTCGGGCTTCATTCTCTAAGCCCAGTTCTGTTCTGCAACAAATTTTGGGGGCTAGCCCCTTTTTCTTCAGCCCTTGGTTCGCATGTGACCATGACTGTGACCCAACGCTTATGATTTGGGCGCTTATCCGGAGCTTTGAAACTTCGGGCTCCGGGCTTCGGAGGATTTCAAAGCACATCACGACAAATCTCTCGGAGTGTCGGATCGACGAACTCACGAAGTGGAGTGGATCAACGATCGATGACTTCCCAACATCCAACCGCTGATACTCGCTATGGAACTCCAAGCTTCGGGGCTCCGAGACTTCGAAGGATTTCACCTTTGCACATCCCAAAACTCCCGAAAAACGAATCTTTGAATATTTCCATGTCACCCCGGTGACATCATCGCGTCACTTTACTTTGGTGTTACGAAACTTCGGGGTTTTTTTTCCTCCCATTCCATCACAAGCCATTTCTTCCGGAGTGTCAAGTCTCCGAACTTCATGATCTGGCGCCACGCGTCCACTGGGGCTCACAACTTTCGTGCTCGAACTAATAAATGTTGAAAACGTCACATCAAACTTTATACTTTTCAAATTGCGGGGACATTAGTCGATGGTTTTGGAGTAACCTGTTAATCGTTCTACAATTGTCCCCACGCTGACACATACCCCTTTTGGGAAATCGTGGTTTGGATTGCGGGACCACCCTGTAGAATTATCTATCACACAACTTTGATCTCTGCAATGCCTCCCAGCCATCGATCTTGATAGATCGTGATCAAAATTAATGTGGCCCCGATATAGCTAACTTCTTCGCCAAGTTTAACTACCTTGTGCCACCACTAGGAGCGCCACGTGGCAGGACACACGAAGCCGACACGATGTTCAATCAGGCGGGTGACATATGTCACGTTTCAACTGCATTTCTGTCTTACAAAGGTTCTTAACTCACTGTCACGTGGCACACATCCCATGTGTCCACGTTATCCCTAGTGACGTCAGTAGGCCACGTCACTTCGGGACTTCGGGATTCGAGAGATTTCACCTTAGCATACCCCGTTTCTCCCGAACGTTGAACTCCCAGACTTTCTTACCTTCTGCTTTTGGCTTATCCCTACGGTTTTGATCCTTCCTTGGCCAAATCCAACGGTAAACACTCCCCCCCGGATCTACAGTGTAGATCCTGTTCAGGACTTCGGGCTTCGACCCTTTCTGCTCTATCACACATAAAGTTCATTGAAGTCCGAAGTACATAGGGGTTAATCCTCATGCACCTTTCTCCAGATCTGATGATTATGAAGGATCCTTCTTCTCCCGAACAGATCCCATGGCCCAACTTCAAACCTTGCGGTTCCAAACCCATGGTTACTGCAATCTCTTTTCTCTGCTATCTTTCTTGAACCGTTATACCTCCTGAGCTTCCAAACACAACCAAGGTGTTCTCTTGGCACTCTGGAATTCTATAAAATTCATTTTTTGTCCTTCTCAACAACGATTTGCTCTGAGCTTTTGATCCGTCAGGATTTTTCGAATGACTATGGTTGAGTTTAATTAGCATGCATTAATTAACCATTGGGAAACTTAACGAAAGAACGAGGAAAAGAGAATGAATTATACAGCCATTAACATAATTTCAGATCTGAAAAGCAATGAAAACAACAAACCATAATGCACAAGTTTGATAACGGATTTCGACAACTTTGCCTACATCTCCGGGCCTTTTCTCTGTGAGGGAGGCTTCTTGATTTATTTTCAAAAGATTATTAGTATATCTTTACAATTTCCGATTGGCTCCTAGACTGATCTGGTCTTGGTCGCCATGATCTCTAGAATCTTTCACAACTTACGGCACCTGAAACGGATATACCGAACTCTCAGAAATCGTCCGACAGCATCTCTACCTCAACAGCTCCTTTGCCTCAAACTGGCTTTATCTTGGCCTTGCATCAGCATCTCTGCTCTGAATTGCTCTTCAAAAGCCTACCAAATGGCCTCAAATGGCCTTGGTTAAATAGTTGGGAAAGTTGGTTGCAATCTCCAACTTCCTCCCAAGAATTAGGCTCTAAAAATGCCCAATAACCCTTAAAAAGGATTAATTACATTTAAATTAGTCAAAAGTGGTTAAAAACCCACTTTGTAACCATATAGTTGGTTAAATATGGGCTAAGCACCTAATGGCTGGGCGCGCGCCCCCTTAGACGGTCACATGAGTTACCATGTGGCCACGCGCTATAGTGCGGGCCACCCCTAGCTCTTGGTTGGTCACATGTGGTATTTGCCCGAAACCGTGGGCTAACAAACCCGTTACAACTGCACTAACTGTTGAACCATAACCGCGCACATTTCAGACCGGTGGTCACATGGAAAATGGTTATATAACCGTTGTTAACATATATAACCCGCGGCTTAATATAATACCTGCGCTGGTGGTCGTATGTCACACATAAAACCCGGGGTCGGGGCTAAGCCCCGGCCCCGCCCCAACCTCCATATACAATGCAATGAACATATATGTTGTATAACCCGTTTACACAACAAGTCTCAAACGGTGGTGTAATGGTAACTCGGAAATGGTGAAGTCCTTGGCATAGAGGGAGGTCCGGGGTTCGAATCCCCCAGGCCCAAAACAATTTTTACATAGCTGTCATTGGCAAAACCCGGGGTGCCACGTGGCAGCCTGTGACTGGGCCACGTGGCACCTTTCCATTCGTCCGAACAGTGCCACGTGTCAACACCTGATTGGTCCACATCATCCGCCGTACTGCCACGCGTCAACCTGCCACATCATCTGTCGTACGATGCTGACGTCACCCGTGCCACGTGTGTTGCTGACGTCACCTTGCCACGTGTCACCCTTCTAGTGGTGACACGTGTCACTTCGGGATTGGTCCAACTGGGCGCCGAAAATGCCAAAACTGCCTGACATGTGTCACTGCCAGAGGCTGCCACGTGTCGTCTCCTGGTGCTGCCACGTGTCACTGTACGGAATCGCCACGTCACTGTACGGACGTGCCACGTCAGCTGTACGGACTGACACGTGTCCTGCCCAGTCAGCATCTGTTTTGCCTGTTTGACTTTTCGGTCAGAACACGATATCTTCTCCATACGGACTCCGTTTGACATAAAAATTATACCACCGGAATCAGGAAGACGAGACAGACGCAATGGTGTTGGTTTCGTCGGATTCCAAACACTTTCATTTTTGAGCATTTTTCATGCCCTGACAAGCTTCTGAATCCGATTTCGGATCACACCTCCCAACAATAAGACCTTTTGGTCCCCAAAAGGTTACTGACCACTCGACAAGCTCGGGATAGGCCACCCAGCTTGCTCTGGATCCGATTACATTAATGGAAGAAAAATACAATGAAGTTGAGACATCCACTTCTGGCAGAACCAAGTGACTACTTTCTTTCCTTCACGGTGTTCTTCTTGCTTCGCTGGTAATCCGTCCTCCTTCGTGGGTGCATGCAAAATCCTTTTGCCCTTCTTTGGACGAAGCTCCGGATTAATCTTCCAACAGCTAGCCTCTTGATGTCCACTCTTGCTGCAAAACGTACAACGAGTTTTTGGCATCCAGACCTGCTTAACCTTCTCCTTCTTCC
>WSFP011519085.1:0-12624 GCA_009831015.1 Picea engelmannii
GATTATTATTACTTTTGCATCTTGGGCTCTTGAGCACAAAGACGTTTTGAGGGTTTTGGGATAACAAACCCTAGAGATCAGCTCGGTGGTGAAAGATCCCACCTATAGTGATCCAAGATTGGTCACGGAGGTGCAATATTCCTCCCCCACCATTCTACAACAGGTACAGATCACATTCATCATCACAGGAAGAGGAAATGCGCAGCTTCAGGGGGTTTCCAGCAGGAGGGCGCACCATCTGAAGGAGATCTACTCGATCTAGGAAGAGGAGAAGGCTTTGGGGCCAAAGGACTTCTGGGTTTTCATTGTATGGCCTAGGGCACCCTTCCTAGACCATTTCGGAGGAGGTTTCTCTGTTATATGATTTATTGGAGCTTGGCACGAGTTGGAGAGAAGTAGGGCGCACTGCATAAAGAGGATCCACCCATCTGAGGGGTCAGATCTTCCTCAATCAACCTAAAACTCTGCCAGGGGTTTGTCTTGCCCCGATCTACTATTCTAGCAATTTTGGTGGCATTTGGAGGTCTCTAGGAGGGAGGCCGAAATATTGGGTAGCTACAACCAGTCAGGAGGGCGCAACCCAACTAGGAGGATTGGATCTAGCTCTTGAAGGGAAAGAAACTAATCTTGTCCCTTTTTCCAGTTTATTGTGGTGCGTTTGGAGGGTATTATCTTCAGTTTTGGAGTTTGTTGGAGTAGTTATTATTCCAGGTTGGTTATTCTTCTTGTATTATTCCAGATCTGCAGATATATTGTATTAAGATCACTCTACTATCTAAATAAAGGTCAGATATGAAGTTGTTGGCTCTATATTGATCTTCATTGCTTGTATCTTGTCATTTTCTTGTGTTATATGCTCATATCTATATCTCTATGCGATAATCTCTAAGCAATAAACCCTCAATGTGCAACTTGATGAGACAAACCTGCATAACACACTGAAACAATAACAAACAGTTAAACAACCCTTGGTTCTAGGCAAAAAATTGGCTTGGGAACATTACATAAATTAGTGGGTAATTGGATGAGAGAGTTCTTGTTTGTCCTTCTGGACTCATAGCGCCATCTCAGGGGTGGCCTGTTGGAGAAAGATTTGGTGCAATAGTGCCTATGGCTGGGAGGAATGTCTCATGTCAACAACCAGTTGGTGTAAAATTTTATAAAAGATGAGTGTTTTGGTTATTGTTTTTATTATATGTGTTATTGTTGTGTATTTATTGCTAAAAATGCTATGAATTTGAATGAATTATAAGCTGTTACAATTCTTTTTTTACCTCGGAAAAAAAAGCGTAAATTTTTATTTCAAGGAGAAAAAAAAATTTACATTCTGCATAATGCATGCACAATCATGCATTTGGTCGATCAAGGTCCCTTTCCCAGAAAAGAGACATCATCAAAGACAATGCTTTACATATTTTGTTTTGAAAAAAAGAGACATCATCCCCCTAATAAACGATAGGGAGATATATACTACATCCGCTGCAAGAGATCTGACATAACAAATAATTACCATTCCCCCAACCAACATAGGTCGGACTAATACCAAAGGCTCCATACATAATCTGGCAATAACATAGTTCCATATAAACAAGTCCTTTAACTGTGGCAACATAAAAAAAGGTATCGCATACGATCTGAAATATAATAGCCTGAAGCAACAACCGTGGAGACTGCCCCCAGAGAAAATCAGAGAATGGTGACACCACCCCCAACGATCTCAGGGTCCAAAAAAGGGGGAAGAGAAAATTACTGAATCGTCCCTGCATTACTTTCTTTCATCTTCCAAGTTCCCAAAGCCAATTGCAAGCCCTCTTTAGATAATTTATCTGCTGCTTCATTTTGTTCCCTGTAGACATGATGAAAAGAAAGCACCCTGTAAGAGTTTGAGATGGTTAAAACTTCATTCAATAATGGGGATAATCTGATATTGTGACAGACTTGTGATTTCCTGATCCAATTTATAACCACCATAGAATCACCAAAAACTTGAAGCGAGTCAATCCCTTTTTCTCCAACAAAAATGAGTAACAATTTAAGGGCCATTAACTTAGCATAATTGTTTGAGCCCTGAACAAGGCCCATAGTGATGTTGAAGTGATGAGCACCGGAGAGGTGGAGGACGACTCCCCCTCCACAAACTTGTCCATCATTTTGGGAGGCTCCATCAAAATATGCCCAAGGTCGAGAATGATTGATACATTCGACCTGTACATTCCAGACAATTGGATTGTTCTTTTCTTGGGGAAAATGTGATAAAATGCTCAAGGTCTGGGCCATAATGTGTTTAGGGACAGAGAAGATAATGTAACGAGTCTAATATTAATGAATTGTTTATTAGTCATACAGTCTTTTATTATCCGTTTGTAAGGTTGCAACCCTTTCATTTTCTTCTATATATATTGTAATACTCTTTTGTAATACGATCATTGAAGAATTTATAAAATATATTGTTTATTTGGAATAGTTGTCTTCCAATTGGTATTAGAACTCGTGGTTTCGAAAATCCATGGTATTGGAAAGATAGGATAAAGAAACGTAATAAAAAAAAGGAAGAGTGAATTTTGATTTTACCGTTGGTGGTTTATAGGCCCGTGGTTTTTGTAAACCATTGGCCCATGGTATTCCCTACCATATATAATTTTTTTTTTTACAGAGATTAAAACTTTTCGGCAATGGTAACTTTTTCTTCCAGAGATAAAAATTTTTACCTAGGAAAAAAAAGAACATTCTTTTACCTGTCACGTCTCAAATCTTCACCCCAATTAATCATCAATCATGAATACAAGAAACATCGATAGGAATTCTGGTGGATGTTCCGAAGGAAATGAGTCAGACATTGAGTTTGAAAGCAAAATTACAAGAATTTGTGCAAATTTAATACAACAATCCAACAAAAATATGAAGAAATTCTTGCATTCAAAGACTAATACAAAGCCTCAAAAAATGAAAGCAAAGGAATGAGTAGCCCCAATTCATCCTCACATCCACAGTACTCATTGAATACGAGTTCATTCAATAATGTTATACACAAGGTAAAACTCAATACACCGAAGTTCGATGGCGAGGACAACTGAGACGACACACGATGGATCAATAAAGTTGAGAACTATTTCGATATGCACGGTATATGTGATGAGGAATCCGTAGGTAATGAGGAATACACGAGTCATGTTGAGGATCACGAGGATGGGGTCACTACCCTAGTCCACAGCTCGAAAGCTCTAGAATTTGAGAGTGCTTTGTATGCATTATATTCAGTGTCTGTTAAGGTTGGTGATGATGAAAAGGATTCTGCTGACTCATCGAGGTTTACTGAATTGCATACTGGAAATGATACCGGGGATCACAATCAAGCTATTAATTTTGTGAGTTCTAATGCAAATCACGTGCATGGAATAAGTAGTGGAACTGATGCAAAATTAAGACCTTCCAAGGGCATTAAACAAAAGAGAAAACCCTTTAAAGTTCTTTTTGCAGTAGTGATTTCTTCTTCTGTGGGTGAAGATGATTCTGTGTCTTCTGAAGATGAGAACAATTCATTAGATTCTGCAAAATCAATGAAGCAGAAAATGAAAAAACATGCTCTTACTACAAAGGAAAATTATGCATGAAATGCATATAAAATGAAGATGTGCGTAGCAGCTCCATGGAAGAAGTTACTTTAGAAGAATCAAAAGCTATTACATTCACACAAGGCAAGCAAACATATAGACTTCCTGGCAAAATAACAACCTCTTTGTATCCACATCAACGTGAACGTATCAAATGGCTCTGGGATCTTCACTGTAAATCCAGAGGAGGCATTTTAGTTTGTGACATGGGGCTGGGCAAAAAAATGCAATTATCTTCTTTCTTGGTAGGACTTTTTACCTCATGCCTTATCAAGCGTGCATGGATGGTCGCACCAAAAACTGTGCTTCCTAATTGTATGCAAGATTTATCTATTGTTGGCCTCTCAAGGAAAGCTAGGGATTTTTCTGGGAGTCTAGGATGAAGAAATATAACTGGGAAAGATAAAATACTTTCAGACAAAAATAAAACTAAATTAGTGTCTCCTCTATTCTTATGACAACCACACCATTAAGTAACACAGAGTCAATAAATAGCATCAAAACACATAAATCTTATTCATAACAGTCCTTTATATGCAAGGATTTTACTCACCCTGAGTTTACATGGACTGTACGACCTGTATGGGTCCGTATGCTTGCTGGTGATCCTCAATACGTCCACACAACAAAACTATAGGTGCAATACATCCCGTAGGTGAAATTAGTTCAGAAAATCACTATATTATACCCAGATTTTAGCCTCCAATTAAGTCATAACAGCCAAGCATTAAATCTTTTATTAGCTGCACTTAATGAGCAGAAACACTAAATAAAGTAGTTCTGAAACTAAATCTGCAGTGGAATCATATACTAACAGTGGACAAAATATCCATAATGCACCATGAAAAATTCTGGGTAAAACCTAAGAAGAATAACATAGAAAATATGTGACAAATTGAGGAGAAATCTTTTATTAAGCTCCAGAGAAAGATACTGAGATTACAGTAGTCATTTACAGCAATGATATAACAGAACCCAACTCAGAAAATGTGCCTCTTCTACACCCAGAAAACTGTCCAAAATTTCTAGAAATCCGTGCCAAGTTTCAGCCAAACAAATTGCATTAAATTTCTGTTATAAAGCTGAACTGTACAGCCTGTACTTCAGCAATAACAATCTTTGAACAGTGGCCACAAACTTCTGTACCAACAGTAAAGGAAAATCTAGAAATATCCAGCAACTTGCATTGAAATCCGAACCACGATTTCAGTGAATACCTTAGTTGTACCTCCAGCAAATCCGTACAGTACGGATTTCTTTCTCTGCTGTATGGTCCTGTTCTATATCAGTTGCAACTTTCTTGGGATGCGTGCCCTCTTCCTCTCATGAAAGATGCGCCTCCTTTGCTGCCCTTCTCCTTTCTCCACGCTCAAGAAATCTCTTGGGATGAGTGACCCTTCACCTCCCACAACTCTCTCCTAAAAGTGTGCACCCTCCTCTCCTAATGAGCTGCTTTTATCAATTTCGAATTGTAACTCCTCTAACTCTTGATCTCCCTCAAGTGACTCTTCACTTACTCTTGAGATCAACGGTCATGATTTAATCATTCGTTGAGGTCACTTTAATTAATAAAGTGACCCATAACATCATAAAGTCAATTTTACATTTCGAAATTAAAAGACTCAACTTTATAAAATCACTTTATAATTATAAAGTCACTAGGAGATAATTTGCTTGGTCACTTCCGCATGCTGAGCGCTGCCAATGCAGAAGAACCTCCAAGCTACCAAATCTCAACACTTCCTCTTAGCGAGAGAGGTACTTCTGGTGTCACCACCAGAATCTATCTCCATCTCATCAGCTGCCATAGCTGCTCCCTCTRAACTAGAAGTCTCTGCTCCCTCTGAACATGAAGCCACTACTCCCACTGTACTGGAAGCCTCTATTGCTACCTCCGCTGTACTACGAAYTGAAGACATGCTCCTAGGAGACTGCACACTCTCCTGAGCATCCAATTGTGTCGACTCATGCCTGCTGAGTCCCTTGAGAGTCCCGRAAGAAGACTRAGTGCCATGTATCAACTCTCTCTCCTGTGCTACCTGCCAACTCTCCGACACAGAATTTGAGTCCAGAAATCCACTGGACCCCAACACAGGTCTACCCAACAACCTATACAAGCCCTCATACTTGACACCAARCATCACAGCTGTGTCAGTAGTTGCTCCCACGKGATATAAAAACACACGTCAACCTGGAAAACAACTCCAAATCCACTCTCATCCAAAGCTGACACTGAGAGCAAATTAAMTATCAATTCTGGAATATATAACACCTYGCCAACCTCCAGAASACYTCCTGACGCTAGTTGGAATCTCACCCTTCCAACCCCMTTTACTGCAAGTTGTGGGCYGGCTCCACATTTCACTCTACAGTCTGAGTCTATCTCTGTAAGATCGAGGAAAACTGACCTCAACCCGRTCATGTGCTGAGAGGCACCACTGTCCACAAACCACGACTCAATGTCCTCGAACACTAGGCATCCACTGCYCACGGGACCAACCATRAGAGAGAACTCCTCAAATTTCTTAGCAAAATTTGCAACCACTGCTGATGCTGCCACCTCTAGTTYCGGTTTCTTCTTCTTCTTGTTCAGACATTGACTAGCATAGTGGCCAGTCTTGTGACATGCAAAGCATTTCACCTTGCTCATGTCCTTCTTCTTCTCATTGCCCTTTACCACAAGAGCAATGTTCTTRTCGTCTGCACCATCCAATACCTTTTCCTAAGACCCCTCCYGGRTCTCCTCCTGCGTAAAATCATCCCATAATCTGCTCCAGTCAGGGAGCTTCTCTCTCCCCACCACACACTTGAYGAAAACCT
Source organism: Picea engelmannii (assembly GCA_009831015.1). NCBI lineage: Eukaryota > Viridiplantae > Streptophyta > Pinopsida > Pinales > Pinaceae > Picea > Picea engelmannii. Next base: position 6,432 of record WSFP011519085.1, read on the forward strand.
CCCACTCCTTGTTGAAGCCTTTGAGGGCTATTCGTACCAACTCTGAGTCAGGAATGACTTCTCCAACARCTGCCAACTCKTCCTTCACYTGTGCAACCCGGGTGAGGTAGGTGGCCACACTCTCTCCCTTGACCATCCTAGCTCCATGGAGCTTGTCCCAGAGAGCMATTTTCYGGTTCTCGTTCTTAGCTTCATACAARCCTTTCAGTGCAACCCACATTCCATTGGCTGTCTTCTTCTCAGCCAAGTGTGGAATAAGGTGGTCTTTGACCCCGTCCAAGATGATTCTCCGAGTCTTAGCTTCATTCACCTCATGAACATCAAGAGCTGTGGGATCTRTAGGTACAGGTACAACGGTGTTCACAAACGACYACAATTTGTTCTCCTTGAGAACACTGCTGATTCTAATCTTYCACTGCAGGTAGTTGGAGACCCCCTCCAATCTATCTTCAAACYTGATGCTGGAAGTCATCTTTGYCCTCCTGACAAAGAACCTTTTTCTSTCTTCTTCAARCAAATGTACCAGCAAAWCACTTGCTGTCCCAAGTGCCAAAATTTTGCCCACTGAACTTCARAGCACTTTCTCTGGTACCATGTTGAAATTAGTTGAGAAAATCACTATATTATACCCAGATTTCAGCCTCCAATTAAGTCATAACAGCCAARCATTAAACCTTTTACTAGCTGCACTTAATGAGCAGAAACACTAAATAAAGTAGTTTTGAAACTAAATTTGCAGCRGAATCATATACTAACAGTGGACAAAATATCCATAATGCACCATGAAAAATTCCAGGTAAAACCCAAGAAGAATAACACAGAAAATATGTGACAAATTGAGGAGAAATCTTTTATTAAGCTCCAGAGAAAGATAYTGAGATTACAACAGTCATTTACATCAATGATATAACAGAACCCAACTCAGAAAATGTGCCTCTTCTACACCYAGAAAACTGTCCAAAAATTCTAGAAATCCGTGCCAAGTTTCARCCAAACAAAYTGCATTAAATTTYTGTTATAAARCTGAACTGTACAGCCTGTACTTCAGCAATAACAATCTTTGAACAGTGGCCACAAACTTCTGTACCATACTACCAACAGTAAAGGAAAATCTAGAAATATCCAGCAACTTGCATTGAAATCCGAACCACRATTTYAGTGAATACCTTAGTTGTACCTCCARCAAATCCGTATAGTACGGATTCCTTTCTCTGCTGTACGGTCCTGTTCTATATCARCGACAACTTTCTTGGGATGCRTGCCCTCTTCCTCTCTTGAAAGATGCACCTCACCTGCTGCCCTTCTCCTTTCTCCACRCTCAAGAAATCTCTTKGGATGAGTGACCCTTCACCTCCCACAACTCTCTCCTCAAAGTGTGCGCCCTCCTCTCCTAMTGAGCTGYATTTATCAATTTTGAATTGTAACTCCTCTAACCCTTGATCTCCCTCAAGTGACTCTTCACTTACCCTTGAGATCAAYGATCATGATTTAATCATTCGTTGAGGTCACTTTAATTAATAAAGTGACCCATAACATCATAAAKTCAATTTTACATTTCAAAATTAAAAGACTAAACTTTATAAAATCACTTTATAATTATAAAGTCACTAGGAGATAATTTGYTTGGTCACTTCCGCATGTTGAGCGCTTTCAATGYAGAACTACCTCCAAGCTACCAAATCTCAACATTGATCTCTAATCTGGGTAATGGTTCTTCTCTTTGCTGGGTGAATGGACAGTTCGTACGAATCCCGTACTGTACGGATTTTTCCTGCCCTGACARTTTGTTTGCTGTTTYTGCTAAACAGTGGTCCTGGCTCGACCTGTTTGTCTYTGCACAACCTCCACTCTTATTTGGTTAGACCCGTCCCAGTCTATATTATAACCCTACTCGGCCTCTCCTTTTTGGTGTGCTTGCTGGTGGCCCTAGCTTGACTCCCTTTGCTAGACTTAGGCCCTAGATCGACCCCTTTTGGTAATTGGAATAGTTGTTGGCCCTACATGCCTCCTTGTCTAGCACAGTGAGACCAGACTTCGTCTCTGTCTCAGCTCCTACTTGGCCTTCTTGTTCCTTGGTGTGTTGCTGTCCTTGCCTCGGTCTTCCTAGCTCTCGACCTCCTCCTTTCTCTAGTCGACCAACTTCTCTCCTTGAGGTGTGTTTGAGAGTGAGGCTTGCTAGGTTACTTGTAACCCCAGCCCTTTTGCTCATGCATTCCTAGTCCTAGGATCCTCTCATTAGGAACTTGATCCAAGGGTGGGGACTTAATCAAGCATTGAGATGCATCCAATGGCTGTGATGCAATATTTAGCTTGAGTTAGGTGGTCCCCACCATTATAATGTTGTCTAGTCATGAGTTGGGATTCCTCCTCATTAATAGACACCTCTAATGAGGAGGAATTACCTGCCCGAGCTACAATCTAACACTCCCTCTTAGCGAGGGAGGTACTATTAATGGAGTTGCCTCCTCCATGATCCACCTCACTGAGTATTTCTCCCTCTGAGTCTGAAAGTCCCATCCTTTCAATGTCGGGGTACTTTGTTTGATCTGTCTGGATGAATCTGCTACAACCTGCACTAGGATCACCTGAGTATCCCCATTTCTCCAATTTAGTTCATTCCCACCACGTGGGTCTGCTGAGAGTAGCTTCTTGTTCTCTTATGCATGGCTTAGCAGGTTCATTACTATCCTCTGTGAGTTTGTAAACAGATCGTCCCCACAACTTATATAGCCCATTCTCACTTATGCCTACTGTTGACTACCTATTCAACTAGGGGGTCAACTCCATGTACCATGAAGATATGCATCATCAGATGCTACCAAGTTAGAGACTATTTGGTTTTACAGGGCAATTTTTGCCTCCAACACACATTTTTGTAATTGGAATTTCCGCTCCCTTGCGTGGGATAATAATGTAATAGGTTTGCATGGATCATAGTTAGGTCAATTACCTTAGGATTTCTTCATTAGGAGAGTTCCTTTCACTGAGTGTTTTTTTTCCTCAGGTTATTAATTTGGCCTAACCAACCTTATTAATTTTCCTTGAGTTTTTCACTCCCATTAAATAATTCCTCCAAAGTGGTGAAAGGCGTTCTAATGGATTCATCCTCTGGTAGCTAGTGTTTAGGAATGATGTAAATGACCATGTAAGACATCTCAGAAAGTTTCACGGAATTTCGTCGAGTCTAGATAGGTTTTTTTTAATTAATTAAAATTTCCTAAGGTTGGGAATTTAATTAATTTTTGATAAAAATTGTAAAAACTAGGTCCTTGGGCTTTTGATAGGGGTATTTGTGCTCAAAAGAAATGGAATGAGACCCCTTACACCCTTGGACCAAGTTTCAACTCAGTCGGACAACTTGTGTTAGGTGTTTGTTCACAAGGAGTCTTAGTCAGAAAAAAAACAATTTTAATTGCTAAGCCATGACATAGGAAAAATGTCAATTTTGTAATTTTGGAATAAATGGAGTAAAGTAAAGGTGGATAATGATGAGAGAGACATATCCTAACCTACCCAACCCCTTTCCCAACCTTTACACACCCCCTCACTCACACATCCACTCAAAAAACTCACGCCCCTATGGGGATTTGCGCCCCCTCTCTAGCAAAAAGTGGAAACTTGTTTTAAAGCAAGTCGTGGGCCCCTCCCTCATGAGGTGCGCCCTTCCTAGCTTTCCCACGTCCCCCTTGGAGTGTGTCCCACCCACTCCTCCACACATCAACTTACTAATCCAAACTAAACCTAAAAGTTGCGCCCTCCCTCCTTGAGATCTCATCTTAGCCTTGGGTTTTGACACTTGGCAAAGATCCAAGAGGGGTCACTTTGCCTCTCATGGTATAAATAGAACCCCTCCCTCACTCATTTCTCACCATTCTCTTGAGTATTGTTATGCTACCATTTTCTTACCATCTCTCTCTCTCTCTCATTGTTCATCTTGCTTCCATTCCATTTTGTTCTTGGGGAACTTGGAGCAATTTTATTGCTGCAACCTCTTCCTTTGGTCATAGAGAAAAGCTTTGGAGGAATCGTGGATTACAAGATTGTGTTTTGATTTTCCATTCCATATGAGGTGATCTTGTTGTTTTGAATATTATTGTGAAATATAGAGTAGTATTGCCTGGGCAAATTAGTTTACTCAGCTAGGTTTAGCAATAGTGTAGTTGTTGGCCTATATGTTTTGTATTTGCTAATGATATAAACTTTGTTGTGTTATTGGTTTATGCAATACATTATCTACTTTTTGTCTCATGTTTTTGTTCAAGGTTTGCAGGTTATCTCAAGAGCATTGTTGGGATAGATTCGAGCAAGAATCTACCTTCATTGCTTACTTAAAACTTCACAAGTTTTTCCATTTTGTTTTTTTGTCATTATATCATTTAGATTTTGGTTGCTAATGCTCAAGGTCATTTAACATTTAAATACATAAATTTTCTGGTTTTTACGTGCAAAAAATTTCTGTTGCAAAACAAAGATTTTCTTAACGTTTTTTGGGTGTGTTGCAGCATTTCCAGCAAGTAATAGCTTGCTGGTTTTTGTAGGTTCTCGCCAGGTCAAGGGTACATGCTGCCCATTTTCAGTCACAACACATTTCCAAAGGCCCCCTTTTGATGTGGTAACAAGACCTCTTCTTTTCTCCATCTTTCTAAGCATTGTAAGCAAGCCCAAAGGGGGTCCTCAAGTGGCTTGCCTTCTTGTTTTGATTTTTGTTTTCATCTTCAGTTTTAGTTTAGTTTGTTTCCTTTTTCCTTTTTATTTTTCTAGCCCCCATAGTATAGCTAGTTTAGTTGTGGATGTCTAATATGCTTATGCTCATGGTTAAAATTATCTAGTATTATATCTCACACATAACTAAATGCTAGTTTAAGCTCATGGAAGCATAGGATAAAATCTTTCGTTTTCGTTATTTCTTTACTGGCAAGCTCTCGTTCCTCAAGCATCTATTTTTTAGTTTGCAACACATATGGGCATGTTAATTGTGTAAACTAATCGCTTTCATTTCAACATTCTTTTCAAATTCTCTTTATGTTTTACATGCAATAATCTTACGATCTAAGAACTTCATTTTCCACGTTTTAACATTTTGGTTTTGGGCCCTTTTGACACTTTTAGGGCAAGTGAAACTCACAGTAATACACTCAAACACCTAAAAACACTTAGTCCATAGGTTTAATAACCAACTAGACTTAATAGGACACCTTTACTGACCTGGTGACCGCCTCTCCAACATAGGTGGTCAACGCCATGTGCCATGAAGAGATGCATCATCAGATGCAAATTTGTTAAAGACTTTTGGTTCTACAGGGCATGTTTGGCCCCAACATTTCTTTTTGTAACTGGAATTTCCGCACCCCTGCGTGGGTCAATAATGTAATAGGTCTGCATGAGTCATGTCTAGGTCAGTTACCTTGGGATCGTTTCACTGGGAGAGTTCCTTTCACCGATGGTTTTTTATCCTCAGGTTATCAATTGGGCTTTTCAGCCTTATTGATTTCCCTTGAGTTTTTCCCTCACACTTGCAATAATTCCTCCAAAGTGGTTAACAACGTTCTAGTGGGCTTATCTTTTGATAACTATTATAGGGAATCATTGTAAATGACCATGCAAGACATCTTAGAAAGTTTCGCGGAATTCCATCGAGTTTAAGTTAGTTTTTTTTAATTAATTAATTTTTAATTAAATTTCCCTAAGTTTGGAGGTTTAATTATTTAATTAATTAATTATTTTTGAGCAAAAATTGTAAAAACTAGGTCCTTGGACTTTTGATAGGGGTATTTGTGCTCAAAAGAAATGGAATAGCATCCCCTACATCCATGGACCAAGTTTCAGCTCGGTTAGACAACTTTTGCTATGGGTTTGTCCACCCGGAGTGTCAGTCAGTGAAAAACAACAATTTTAATTGCTAAAGTCCAAACATAGCAAAAATGTAATTTTGTAGTAATGAGTTAGAGGATGATGTAAAGATGGATAAAGGTGAGAGAGATTTTTCCTAACCTTTCCTAACCTTTTTCAACCCTCACATCACCCCCCCACCTAGCCATTAAGCAAAAACATCACTTTACCTAGAGGGGTGTGCCTCCCTTCTAGAAAGTCTCCAAAAAGAAAAAAAATAATGAAAAAATTAAGGGGAGACTAAATATATCCTTTGGCACACTTTTCCTAGCCTCCCACTTGCCTTTTTGCTTGATCCCAACAC
>WSFP011519086.1:0-12624 GCA_009831015.1 Picea engelmannii
AAGTTATTGGTACAAGTTGTTTGGTGCAGGTTGTTACAGGTTATTGGTACATTATGTTTGGTGCAGGTTGATTGGTACAGGTTGTTACAGGTTATTGGTACATGTTGTTTGATGCAGGTTGTTACAGGTTATTGGTACAGGTTGATAGTGACAGGTAGACAGTAGCAATGGTTGATTCAGTGACAGTGACAGGTTGTCTACATTTGACATTTATATGTCAGGGCGGTTGGACAGGGCAAGAACAGGTGGTAGTAGCCGGAGAACATAGGGGGTTGTAGCCTCCTTCTGGTTGTAGCCAGAGAATTAGGGAGTTGGAGCTTCCCTCGGGTTGTAGCCTGAGAAACTAGGGGGTTAGAGCCTCCTTCCAGTTGCATCTGGAAAACAAAGGAAGTTGGTGCTTCCAATGAATGTAACTCTTAAAGACATATAAGAAAAAACATTATGTGGTTTTCTCCTGCTTTGGGTTTCCACGTAAAACATTGGTGTACTGTGTATGTGTATGATTGCTCATTTTTTCATTGTTTGTTTACTCTGCAACTATTGGATGATAATGCTACATTGATATAACACTTGCATTTTGTGGTTGAAAATGATTGAATTTCTCTATTATTGATTCACCCCCTATTTCAGTAATCCAACAGGGGTACACCCACCACCTGCCGATGCATCGCCTCTGGAAGATCCTCCACTTGAACCATAGGAATCTTGTGCGTCAATCGAGACAGGTTCCCCTACACATTCTGAAGCACTTTCTCTACATCTCCTCCAGCATGCTCATCTCCTTGGTCGCTCCACCGATGTCGTGGGAATCCCTCTTGCCATCACAGACCTACATCTGTGTAACAAAGCAATTGTTAATACTTGATACCAGACAAAAATATTTGTGTTTTTTTTAATTTTTATTGAAAAATACAAAAAAATGAAATATATAAAAACATTTATTACCAATATCATCGTAGGCGGAACCTAGTGGCAAAGGTATGTTTGGATCTACTCTGTAGTCGATCCCGCCGTAAGGGTAGTCGTCAATGGTTATGACCTATCGGCGCCACCAAAAAAAGAACTCATCATTGTAGGGGGTTGGTACCCTACCACCTCCTAGCCGCCTCATCACATCAGTCCACCGTGACATAGCTGGATCATGTTGTCCATGTGGAGTAATCTCTACTTTAGGGCTCAATCCTGGAACCTTCTCAAAGAAAAAACTACAAAGAATGGATGCAAATCCGAAATTTCTCATTTTCCCTTGTTTGCAACCCGTCAATTAGCTCTTCATGTTAGCTAGAAGTGAGGTACACCAGTCATAAACAATTGGTCTTAAACACTCCACCGCATAGAACATGAGTGACCTTGATGCCTGGTGCAATGAGGCTGACCCCGAAATCCGTGTGAGTACAAGCACGACGATCTTTAAGCTTAGGTTCTTGATCGCCCTGATTGGGAGTTGGCTCCCTACTTTATATGTGGCTGCAACACGATGGGTGACAATGTACTCCTCCATAGTCATACCAACCCAACCCCTCGAGCCTTGAGATTCACTACCTTGCCTCGGTGAGACAATCCTATGATGAAGTATATATTGTCCACTTCAATCCTCAATGGTTGCCCATCGAGGTTGAAGGACTCTGTCTCTAGATCCCAGTAGTTTACTAGCAACTAGAGTAACCTCACTTGAGCCCTCATTCCCTTGAGAGCCCAAAATTTATAAAGGACACATCTATTTAAAGTTTGTCGGGCCCTTGCATCCCTTCCCACTGCTGCATCTATCACTTATGCTCCCTCTCCCTCCATTCAATCACCATCTTGTAAAGGATAAATCATTTTTTGAGTTAAAACCTTTAAAAAATGTTGTTCACGGACTTGTACGTGGGTTAACTTGGTAACAATCGCGTATAGCGCTGCATATACGCGGGCAAGCTTCGTTTTGCCCGCGTATATGGGGTCGTATACGTGACCCGATGAACTGTCACCCGCGTACGCCCTAGTAGAGGGGATGGACACTTACTTGGTCTAGACGGTTGTCGATTTCATTGATCGTAGCTCCCGCAATTGACACTTGAAGATCGTGGGCAAAATGGCCTAAAATGCACTATGTGGGTGAAAAAGCTCAAATGGTATGGTAAAATGGTTTATTTTTACTATTATTATAAAAAAAAATTACCCACTTCCTATAGTTTTTGCTAATTTTTTACCTTATGGATTAATAGTGCAGTGGAAAGACTTGGTTTTTGGTGGTTTTGTCCAGGATTTTTTGCGGTCTCCAACGTCATACCGTCCGTTCATGCTTTCAAAAGGTATATTCTTTTACCGACATATAGGATAAGTTGTCACTCCATTTTGCACTCTTGCATCGTCCTATGACCGTGATCCATACACCCTAGGTAAGAACCCATTTAATAGCAACACACAACCTTCTTACTACTACTAGAAGTGTCATTATTAAGTGGCAGAGGCTCACCAAACATGGGTGCCCTAGTTAAAACCTTTGTGCCATTTGGTGCCCATGTAGAAGTTATTCCATAGGACCGAAAGTTCCTTATAGTTATGATATGACTTTGCGTTCGAACCCCATATTCTTACTCACAAGCATTACAACTGTTACCTATGAGACTCCCCGAGTCTTGGTTAAGCTCTTTTCCGACTCTTGAAAAAAATGAAAAGATTGTCGAGTGAACTTGTCTCTTTCACACTCGTTAAATGGCTTTGAAAGGATGTTTATTTGGTATAAGTTTAACCCTTTTTCAGACCAAGTAGGCTACTTACGAAAAATGAATACTCTAGTCACCGTTGGCTAAAAGAGTTATCCTGCGTATTATTTTATACTTTTTCGGGCCTAGGGGACTAAATCTATGAAAAAAGACATTATTTGGAGTTAAGTTGTAATCGCATTCCATCATCCTGCTTGCAGTATTGAGCCTATTGTTGGTTCCCGCTTCCTCATTATAAGACTCTTACCTCAACAATTTACATCACTAGCCAAGCATATCTTTTTATATATCCTTTGCAACTTGACACCCTATACCCTAAGATGAAACATCTTCCTGAGTGTCCATGCCTTGCATGCACTTCCTTGCATTGAGCACATGTATGTTCCATTGTTTGGAGCTAGTTGCTTACTTACAACACTCATTTCTTCTCCTATATCATAGCATTTCTTTGCCTATAAAAAAACTAAAAAAGACGGGCGAGAAAAAAATATTATCTCATATCGACAACGGTCGTGTCGCCTTTGAATAAAGCACAAATTTTTGAGTCCACTATCATCCAAAGTTTGGGATTAGCATGACCTTAGGAAGTCGATTTCGTTACTTAGAGTTTACTCCTCTTACTGGTTATTCTTCCAGTCCCTATGGAGAGTTTGTTGATGCCTCCTACATCACAAAGTTTTATCATTAAGTTTGTGTTGTCTGCGTTATCCATATGTCTCATGCTCCTGTTCAAAGGAAGTCTACAAGCCCGTGTCAACCATTTCTCAGAACTCTTGACTTTGCATGTTGGCCATGCCCTCAGTGTATCTCCGAGTCACATGAATCTGTAGTCTTACCATGCACCCTGGTCCTACTTTCATTATGGGTAGGTAACCTTGAACCCAAAAATTGACATCTCCTCATTGGTCGCTAACTGGGGGTTTCCCTTGTGTTCGACGACATGAAATCTATTCACACATTGGGATTCATGCAATGTCTTGGATTCCATTAGCCTTATTGGTGGTTTCCATGCCTTTGTCGACGGTCTTTCTTATTGGATTTTATTTAGAGGGTCTCTTTCGTGCACTACTTGCATCTAGTGCATGCAAGAGACGCACATGGTCATTGTTTCGTGAACATCTTATTTGTTCGAGCTTCTGCTAATCATCAAGCTATTGCTTTGTACCTCGTGTTGATTGATGATAGATGCCCTAATGCTCTCCTTTTAGTGGGTCTCCTTCCATCAACTTCAACTCATCTATTCTGGAACTGATACCTAGAGTCTTATGAGTACCAAGAGGCTTGCAGTCATCAGTTGCAGGTTCTCTCACCATCGACAGTTGGGAATACATCAATGTATCCTGATCGATGGATTTTTCAAGTGTTCGACCTCAACACCCTTCTTCACACTTGTAGAATGTACTCGATGCCTTGATACCTACTTTCATTATCGGTAGGTTGTCTTGCGTTTGTTAATGGTATACCTTAATGACCAGTAATCAAACGAAGTCTCATTGTGTTCGAACTCAACTCCTCTATTCACATGATGTAGAATTGCACCTTCGACGGATAGTGTAGAAGATCTCCAGCTTACAGTAGCAACATTCCTAATCTGTTGTTGTCTTTCATTGGACCAATACCTATATGACTTCGGTGATCATGGGAGATAAGATTGTACTCCATTGTATACAAATATCTTCAAATTGATTTTGAGACTGGATTCCACTATGCCTTGTTCGTGACTATGACAACCTATGACATATGTCCATTTTGTATTGCCTATTCATGGCCATGAACAACTATCTGATATATTTTCACATGGATCTGTAGTGTAGTTCAGATTGACAACCATGTGTACAAAGTCATTATGGATTGTAATATTCTCATGAGTAACTAGTACTTCCAACCGAGTCTCCATTACTCTACTTATGAGAATTATAATGTATTTCAACCATTGCAGAGACCTCACACATTAGGGGGCATCTGTTACAACAAATTTCGCCTCACCCCATGCAACTTGCTTGGATGGCCTTTCCATTTCCCTATGGAGAAATTTCACTTCATATTGAGTCTGCATCCCTTCGTCCTTGAAAGTTGAAGTTCAACCCCCAAGCTCTTCCTTCTTTGTGATGGAGAACCTCATTCACTCATTTATATGAGTTTGCCTTTGGTGGAGGCCTAGTTGGAGGGACTTAGTTTCTCGGTTCCAACATGTGTTGTTACAAAAGTTTGTCCCCTATGTACTTCTGTTGATTATTTTAATAGAAATACTTTTTTCTTGTCCAATTGATATCTTGCAAAAAATTGAATTATTATTCCATGGGCATATTTGTCATATATGCTAATGGATTATGCTAATCTATATGCTAACATTATATATTATCACCATATACTTGCGTATCTTGGTTGTTGAGGACAAGTTGCAGGTATAAAGGTTTGAGTTGCGTGCTCAACGGTGGTCTTCATCGAACGTCTGGATGAGGTAGGCTCTTGGCCTTGTCTTGTTAACATTTCATTTATATAACATATTTTGGATTAGAGTTGATTTCTACGTGTCATTCCGTCTGTTGTGGTTTACCCCATGCCATAGAGAGATTTCCCTCGTAACACATGCCCCTAACCTATGTACCCTTGGCATCCGTAGCTACATTTTCTTCATTGTTGATAAGGCTAGAATCACTTGCATAGGTGTTGAGAGCATCCTATCCTATGGTAGTAAAGAAGCATGTATATAGATATATTATTTCCATTAATAAATTCGAGGAATCTTATGATAGGAAGGTTCGAAACAAAGTGGTATGCCTAGTCTTTATTTGGAAAGTGGTTGTATGCTTGATGGGTTATAGATTTCTTTTGTAAATATGTTTTTGGCATGGCCATGAGTATGGTCAATACCATCATAGTGTGTGTTTTCTTTCACATGCAATTTGAGTCTAGACTCTAATGTAATATATGTATTTAGCCGATCTTTTCCATATTTTCAATTTTTCCATTTCAAACGAATGAAATTTTGGTTTTCCTGCTCGAAACAATTGGCTTGATCTGGTACTTATGAGAATCTCCACTTTAAAAGGTTTGGAACTTGAAGAAGTTCTTTGTTTGTATTTTGTTCTCTTTGTGTACAATTTTTTTGAGTGGTGTTATTAAGTTGAAAAAATGTATGTTCAAGGGCCATGGACTGTTTCTTCACCATGCTTACTATTTCAGTGGGTTTGGTAGAAAATGGTGAAGAATTCATTTTGAACTAAAATTATGTTTTTGAATATTGTTGCATAGATAGATGACGACGAAGTAAGGTTAGAAGTCGAAGATCATAAGAATATACCAAGATTAGATATATGCATGGATATTTCATAAATTACGATATCAAGAAGAAAATTTAATATAATTATCTTTTGTTATAACCATTCCTTGATTTACATTCTTGTAAGATATTCAAATTGATTAATGACATATATTTATATGTTTGTCTCGGTTTATATAACTTGCTCAAAAGCACTTAACGTTTTCCATTATTATCGGACAAATTGATGGATGAAATATAATTATATGTTAATCTGAGCTTATATATCTTGGTGAAAAGTAGCTAATGCTTTTCATTGTTATAAATATCTGCTTAAAATCAAGTCTCGAAGTAAATATGAATGGCATCGACATCATTGGACGCCTGAACAATTATTTTAAATGGCATCGTAGTGACTGAAAACCAAATTCAAACATGGACTTTCTATGTGCATCTATATGTTGTCCTTAGTGTGAAATTAGAATGTGCTTCTATATATTTTTAAATGTGTTAAGTTGCTTTTATATATTTAAACTTGCTCGGCAGGGACTAAGCTGCCACACAACCCTTCTGTTAGCATTGAAAGTCACATTTTGATTGCTAAAGTGTAAGCTCAACACCCATCAGAATGTAAAAGATAAGTTTTGGTTTGAATAGGTGGATCAACATGATTGAGAAAGAAAGGGAGAGGACAACAAACTGCAGATCAATAGGCTACACCATTGGACAATGGAGTCACACAAACACCCTAAAGTTAGAAGGCAATTGAAAAGCATATCAGAAAAATGGATTATAAGATGGCATATGGAAGAAAGGATAAGTTAACATAAAGTAGATAATCCATTAAACAAAGATCCTCTTTGCAAAACGGATTAGAAAGCTACTTGAATAAACACAATGAGTTATAGACAATCACATCAAACCCTTTGCTGCTCAAGAATTTATAAATCAAATACAACCATTGATCCTCAAAAGCTACAATTCATTCAAGCAAGATAGAAATGAAGATGAATAACAAAGAGAACACAATCTGACATAACAAATATCACGAATCTTCAATGTTAGGAATATTTACATGCTAAAAATGCCCTCAGGCTTACAAATGAACACACACAGGGAAACTACCTACTCCTACTCTCTCTAGCCTCTCTTGGCTCATGAATCCAACCCTTCTCCAAGAGCTCCCTCCTTCATTAAATAGAAAATATAATCAAAATATCCTTAGGAGGTCGAATCCCATCTCTTTCATTGGATTCTAGGCCTTGGAGATAGGTGGCAACAATCAAAGAGACAAAAATCCAACAAACTGTTAATTTTCAGGAAATTGTTGGAAGTCATTAATAAATTGTTTCCAACTCACTGCATGAGGTATTTAATGCAGCTAAAACTTAGGTGCAGGTGTCCCTTAGCATCTAACTGATCTCTGAGAAGTCGTTCGAGCCCTCCTTGACAAGTGACAACCTCCCAACAAGGCGAATATCCAACAACTATGCAAAACAAAGAGTTTGCAACACATTTCTCAGCGCACTGGTCTTTTAATTGTTTCTCTCAAATGCCAAACTGGGTCAGGCTGAAATTTGGTCAGCAAGTCAACAAGGATATCATCTTCCTCCACTAAAACTTTCAGAGAAACCCACATCACCGTTTTGGATTTATGATCAAATCTGTAAAAACAACTACCACAAGAAATGAATTCGTAGTGAATTTCGCAGTGCCTGTCTCAGTTCACAACACCTATGCTAGTTCGCAGTGCCAAAGGAAAATCAAGTAGCCAAACCATTTATTGACCTTCGAACAAGACACAAATGCTCATGGAGTACCTGATGACCCTGAGTTTGATGCTGGTAATTTTGAATTTGCACCAAGATGCCTGCAACCTATCCAACCTACAACCCTCTTCTTCCACCAGTTCGCAACGCCAAATCAAACATAGCTTGCACACTTGAATGGATTTATAGTGACAAATGGGAGACTTTGAGTACAACCATGGATGTATGACATGTCAATGAAATGATATAAAAAACCAAAGGTATGACTCATGGGGCTTCTTACCTATCATGATAACAATCACATAGCTCAAACTTAGACCAAGGCTATACATAGCCTTATTCATTTTGAAACCAAATCTAACTTTATGATTACAACCTAAAGACTCAACACCTATGTCCTATAAACCTTATGATTCAAAAAACAAAACCACAGTGATTTTTTTTTACCCATAGAATCTTATGTGTTAACACCTTCTTTATTAAGAAAGTGGGTTTCACTTTCCACCAATTGAATAATTAAAAAGCATTTTATTCCTTGAATTCATAGATTTAGTTTCATTGTTTGAGATATGTTTGTTTTGTTTTGCTTTTAAAGTGATGAAATTTATTATAACTTAGTTGTTAATTAGTAGTGAGGACAATCATCATTTGTTGCTATTTACGAATGCGAGTTGACTCATCATCGTTATTAAAAAAACCACACCTCCTTGAAATGACTCGTTGGTGGTTTATAAGGGAGTAGACTTTTACTTTTTCCATATGTCCTTAGATCTTGGGCCGTTAACATGTTTCCCTATGTCCGAGGAAGACAAGCTCTTGGCAAATTAGAGACAGTTTTAGGTCTTACTCCACGACCAAAAGATGGTTGTAACTTAAATAATATATGTAACAAAGTGAGTATCCCTTGTGGTCATTGCTGAGACTACCTACAATGGAATCATGTGCTTTTTAGTGACATTTAACATTAATTCCCGGGTTCATAGTAAAGGTGGTCGGGTAGCATGTTTGTTATCCTCCCAACCTAGGTTCAATTCCCTCAAAAGTGGACAAGTTAGCTCGTTGTGATAAGACTAAAAGGGTAGACGACCCTTTGGATAAATGTCCACTCCAATAGGCTTTATGACGCTCAACCTTGCTAAGTCACAAGTTATTGGTATATTTGGCTTGTGGACGATTCAATATACTCTTGGGCATTGTGATTTCAAAGCTTAGAAGGGGATAAACAGAGTCCAAAAGTGATCTATCTACTAACCTTCACTAAACCACTTGACCATAAATGGTTGACATACCAACATCGTAGTCATGGTGTATTCATATACACGGCCTATGGCTTAAAAAATCCTCCATCTTAACCTACTTCTACTAGCCTTCACTAAACCACTTGACCTTGAGTCGTTATCTAGCTGTTTTACAAAATGATTTTTTTGCCGGAATCCGACGACATAAATCTGCACAAATTCATTATTTTGTTGTTGTTTAAAATCTATTTTTGAATGCAGAAATGGATTCAACATATTGAAAAACCTGGAACACTAGGATTATATAGAAATAATCACTCAAATTTACGAATCTAACAATTTCTCACCGGATTTCAGACAAAAGTCCCAAAAAAATATAGCGAACAAAAATCATTTTGTAGAACGTTTTGACTACGAACATGACCCTAACGGCTAAAAAAACACCAGCATTGTAGTCACGGTCCATGGCCTAAAGAAGTCGTCATCTTAACCTACTTACCCTTCCTTCCCAACATGAAATTATTTTGCGTTATATACCATACCAAAGGAAATTCAAGTTTCCCTCTATTTTGTTTTGTGGCGAGCGAACCCTGGGAAAAGTTCGAGCCACGAACTTAACAAAAACTAAGAAAGGGGAGGGGGCAGAGGTCTCTTGGCAGCCATAATTTTGTTGCCAATCACTGCATACCCAATCGTTCAAAAAATTCCTGATCAGGTAAGGCAGATTTTCAATCTTGAATGCAAATCCATTCAACTTTCGAATTCCTGGATATTGGGTTTACAGTGTTCATTTGCATTGTCAAGATCATTGCATATAAAATTCACAGGACAATGCGTTGCTGTGGATGTATCACTGGTTCTGTCTGCCTATAGTATCAGAGCCCAGGAAACAACACCAGACATGGCATTATATATTTTATGATGGTGTCAGAAGAATAATGAAGTCTCTGTTTTCCAGAGTTGGTAATTGTTGTTTGATTTGAGCAGGGGTCATGAACATGAATAATGCAAATACAAAAACAGTTCGCAGGGATACAAGGGGAGGGTGGCAGTCACCACTTTACAGGGATTTGGCAGCAGCCACACCAGCCTCAGCCTCAAGATTTACTCCTAGCAACAAGAATGTATTCAGCACACCAGCCCAAGCAGCAGCAGCAACAGCCCTATGGAAGGACAGTTTCGGGGGCAGTGACCCTCCTCCCCCCCCAGTGCTTACACTGGAAGACCGTGTCGAACTTTTCCCAGACATCATGACTCCTGGGGATCGGTACTACTCCATGGCCTCTCCAGAGGCCAAGTCATCCTCACCCAAAATGTATCTCGTGGGTACCGGTACTCCTGGCGCTTCTACACCCATTAGGAACAATATTAACAACATCAGATCAAGTTTAGGAAACGCCCACATTGAAACAACCAACCAATCACTAGTTTCACCTTATTCTTTGACTCCTGGGATTCAAGGTGCCCAACAGAATCAGGCCCCAGGAATCAATTTGAATTGGTGGTCTACAGTGAATGATAACAGCGGTGATGGTGGTGAGAGAGGGGGGAGGGTGTCCCCTGTGTCAGGGGTAGTGCAGCAACAACAGCAGTCTGGTGGGTTGCTTATGCTTCCACCGGCGAGAGAGATTGCTAGGCCTGATATCCAGACGAGTGGCCTCAGTAACAGAGTTTCTGATGAAGAGGAATGGGTTACTGTTTTCGGGTACACCGACTTACTACTGTTTCTTTCTTCTTCCTCCTTTTTATCGCCCATTCAGATTTTTTACGTTATAAAACCTCTGTTCTTGGATTCCTTGATTCAATTAGACCAAAAATCAGGCATTAGTTGTATGCAAGCAAACTTTTTATTTAGCGCTACAAGCTTGTATATATGTACATATTATGGACACTGGTTTTGGAAAAAACACTAGCCGTTTCTTATTTAATTCTTCTATGCTTCTGATGAGATTGGCACCTTTTTATTTAGTTATTTGAAGCTTGATGATGCCCAATTGGTTGTGAGAAGCACCTTATTGTTATTATTTTTGCCTTTTTATAATTTCTGGAATTTGTTTCGTTTGATGTTTGTTGGGATGGTTTGTTTTCCATCAAAGTTGAGAGCATCTTGTTTGAATAAAAAGGGCAAATTGTCAATGCTTTTTCGAAAATCCGGATTACTTCGTTTCATTTTTCAATATCTAAGTTCTCCTGGTTTGGCGGTTTTAAACGCTGATGCTATTTCGAGAATTGAGATCAACTTTGTTTTGGACTTTTACTGTATTTTTGAAAAATTTGGGCCTTTTTTTTGTGAATGGAAACATCATCATTCACGGAAGCTCAATGCTTCATTAGAGGCAACTTTTGTTTGTAAGCTTGGTGTGTTTTCTGTTTGAGAAGCCAAGGATTACAACTGTAGTCTATAATCTCAGAGTTACCCAGGTCAATGGCCTGTCAACAGTTATTCTCTTCCTGTTGAAGAAGTCATTATTTTTCTTTTTTGTCAATATCAGCATATTAATTATTGTTCTTTGCCTTTCACAGCTTTAGTCCAAGTGACACAAATCTAGTGTTGCGCGAATTTGGAAAATGCGGCATAATACTGAAACATGTACCAGGCCCAGGAGAGGCCAATTGGATGCATATTCTGTACCAGGTCACTTCTCTACCTCTTTCCCTATATTTTTAATTTTGTGTGCAGGTTTGATGAATATTGACAGGTGCTTCTGCCTGTTGCCTAATCTTTTGTTGATTTTCTGACATGTAGCATGTTTGACAAAAATAATAATAAACTTGTATTTAGATTCATATGGTTCACAATGCACAATAATCAGATTATTACAATTATAATATCCAGTGAATGCCCAACTCTGTTTCAAGTACTACAACCCAAGCATGGTACCATTTTGCCAGAGTTATCCAATATCGCATTCAATTCATAGTAAAATTTCAGAATACAGATGGGAAACATTGTTGGGAAATTGCTAAGTCACTAAATTGACCACTATTTTGCCTTGTGATTATATTTTTTTATGTTTTATTTGAAGTTTAAAATAATTTTCTTATTTGAGCTGAATGCTTATGGTAAATACTGTGTGGAAAGAGTGATAATTTTCTTATTTATTACCTTTTTTTTGGATTTTTTTTTTCTGGTATCTTTATTATCACGTGTCTATCACACATTGGGAGGGGGCAGATTATAGGCATGAATAAGAGTCGGTAGTCGAATAATTTTACGTATCATTGTAGATTGAAATGTACAAAACAGCGAGTACCAGTTTCACCAACTAAAATGTCAAAAGATTAAATAAGTTATTGGTACTTACAGTTGAGCTAGGACTGACTAGATTGCTACTAAGTTCATGGTCTAGTGAACTTGATTCTGTCCAAGTGCTTGGTCATCATGGTCAAGGCAGCCAATTATCACGTACTTAATCAAAGTTTGAGTCAGTAGAGAGACAGTGGGTGAAAAAATATGTCAATATTTGAAAGTAAGTCTGGATGATACATGCATGCTGAACAAAAAGTAACTACATTGTTTGTTCAAACTTCAGACCGTTCCCTCTCATTCTTAGCATATGCACCATGATAGATCACTTACTTCCAATGGAATTTGGATTCAATCTACGCTTTAAGTTCAATGGTCTACTTCTTCTAACATTCATCAG
>WSFP011519091.1:0-12623 GCA_009831015.1 Picea engelmannii
TAGATGCTGCATTGGTTTTATCACCATGCAACATTGGGATCATCACCAGACTGGCACATTAACCTTGATTCTCTGATCTACTCCTCACTACACTTTGTTTCAGTCAGTTAACCGAAGACTGGTTGACTAATTAACTTAGCTAGGTGGAAGTTCACTCTCGTAACCTCCTCAGAGACTAGACTAGGCGGCAGGTCACTCCCGTAACTGTTGGTGTGTGTCTATATCACTCTATAACACCACTATGGCACATTGGTTCTCCTTCAGTGCGCATTGGTTGAGTTATAAAAAGTATATCATGTGTAAATTATTCATTATTCAATACGGTTAATGATAATTCTTCTATTCTTTCTCTCCTTCTTCTTCTTTCGAAATTTCTCTCTGCAAGTGTGTGTAGTATTTTCTAGCTAGATCTATTTTGTGTAGGTTCAACACATTTACACTTGGGGACCTCTTTCTTATCACCTTAATTTCACTCATCAGATACATTTAGATGATTGTTCAAAAACATCATTAGTTGGCTCAAATACAACATAATAAAACTACCTCATGGCTACTTTGCATAACATCTAAAAACAAGAAAAAATTCCTTGAAAGTGGGCTTTATAATACTTGTGTGGATTTCTTTCAGTGACACTCATGAGACTTGTGAGGGATATCCTTTGAAACCCATGGAACTCTATTTAAACAATGGATATCAACCTCTTTGTCACTATTGAAGTGTAATATTGACTAAGGTGGCTCTAGGTTGATGTACAAGAGAAATTTGAACTCTCATCCCATTAGTGATAAGTAATTCACCTACCCCCCTCCATCCCCAAAGCCTATTTCAAGCATTAGGAGACCATTTGGAATAAATATTTGTCATATTCAACCTAGTTCCTCATGCAATTAAAAATTTCCCTCTAAATGCAGGGGTGACATTTGAACAAGAGAATAATTGCAAGGTTTTTCTTGAGGAATGATATTGGATATGATAATCTCTACCATCCATTTCCCTCATGATGTTTTGTTTTCTTTCCTCTTAGAACAAAAACTTCGCCATTCACCATTATCAAAGTCAGTTTTCAAAAGGTAGAAGGACCCATCCCAAGAAGAGTATTGGATCCCATTTGCATCCAACCATTCCCCCTAGTTGTTGTTACTCATTTTATTCTTTTTGATTGTATTAATATATGAGTGTTGTTTTTACCCTCCAATTTCTAGTGTTTAAATGACATTCTTGTGGATAAATTTGTAGTTTACTTGCATGCATGATTTTTTGTTTTATTTTTCTATGGTAATACTCTTGCTCTTGTCTGAAAAATAACAATTGTGTATTTTTTAGGTTATAATCTAACTTAACGAAGGGTTTTTCTCACCAATGCAATAAAATCCCCAACACACTCTTAAAGAATCATTTTTTATTATATCTAAACTATAGATTCTAGTTGAGAAATTCCACCACATGTATTAACTGTATTCAATGCCATCAACTTGCAAGGAGGCGTTCTTGATTTTTTTTCATTGTACTGAATATTTGGTATTTCAAAGTACTATTTATCTTCATTAATGTAGGCCACACGTTCTCTTTACTTTTCATCAAATTTTGATAATTCTAGCTCTACCATCATCAGATATATATTTGTTGACTTGTGTAAGAATGTAGCGTAATGATTGTTAATCCATGTGTGGATATACTCAAATGTGGATTAGTGATATTTGTGTTTGGTTCATTTTTTGGTTATTGAATGAGTTTTAATAGCACATTCATTCTTTGTTTCTTCTCATCCTTTAGTGCATACATTCTTGTGATGATCTATTTCCTGAACTTATGTGGTATTTATTGTTTTAGCTTGTCATATCTCTTTATAATCTATTTCTTTAGATTTTGTAGCTTTTGGGGTCACTCCAAAGGTGTTTTCACCTTTCTAGGAGAACACTAGGTCTTATATCCCTTTGGTGATGCTTCATGGACATATGTTTTTCTTATTTTGAGTGTTTGTTTGACCTTGGTTATAGTAATGGCATGGCACCATTACCTAAGAGGTTGTTACCTTAATGAGCATGTAAAATAACCCATTAGGTGCACATAATGGGGGATTCAATCACTTAATCAGAGAGATACCTACCTAGGAGGATGAGAGTTGGCCTCTTGGAGGAGGGAACTTAGCCCTTGGAGCTTGGGACCATGTGAAACACTATATGGAGGTTGGAAAATTAGCTTGAGGATGCTAGGGTTGAGGATTGTACTTATTGGAGGTTGATAATTGACTAGGACAAATATGTTGAGGTAGAGCATTGAAGCTTTGTAACTGCATTTGCATACATGACAGTAGAATTGTGCACATGACATGGAATGTGGCACATAGTTAGAGGAGGAATGTCTTGTATGAAGAAAATTGGATAGGAAACCACCATGGAAGATGAAGTATTGCAATAACATCTTGTTAGAGAGTACACCATATCTGAGGATGGACATTGATCCCAAGATCATATGGGGTGTGTTTCACTTTTGGGATTGGATAAACCCTAGTTTCACACATATGCATCCTTATATGTAGGGTTCTCCATGTGGGGTTACCTTGTTGGTTACTAGTAGGGAAATATTTCCTTATTTTAGCTTAGCCTCCCTCACCTAATTTTAAATATAAATGTGGAGAGATATATTCTATTCATTGATTATCATAATTGCACTCTTCTTTATACTTATCTCAAGGAGATATTAGATCTCATGAGTAATCTCTAGGAGCTAGATGATAATGTTCATGAGGAAACCCTAGGAGAAGATAGGGATAAAGAGATATGTCTTGGATGTTCATTGAGAGATTTATCTTATGTTATGCTATGATTTACTTGCGTGATGCTAGGGATTTTTCTGTATACGTAAACCCTAGAGAAGAAAAATGGTATTGAAGATGATGATCATTCTTATGGATTGTATTGTATATTAGAGATTCTAGCAAAGTGGAAGGCATGGAGAGTGGAACAAGTTCCATGTATTGTCTTTCATCCTTGTCCATTTTGGATGTAAGGCTAGGGATATATCATAGATTTCTTGTATTCTTGATGATTTGTGGAGGTATTGGTGCTTCTGATGATGAAAGAATGGAATACCTAAGGTTTTAGGATTCAAACCCTACGATGGGTGTGTGGATTTGGTGGCTAGCGCTGGAGTTGTCTTGCCATATATTTGTGTGATGTAACATAGATAAGGTTTTCAAACCATAAGGAGTAAAATCATTCTAGTGTTAAGATCTTGTGGGATACAAGCTTGTTTTTGTTAATTTATTTCGCAGTTAGATAGTTACAAACAAGGGAAAGGAGAACTTGATTTTGCCTTTTTTAATCCAACGTTTATGACCTTTGATGCAAGGTCCATCATCAAGGAGAAAACAAAAAACTAATGCATTTGAGGAGATCAATGATGAATGAAAGACTACCAAATATGAATAATAATGATTACAATTTAATTATCAATTTCTCAATGTAAATGTCAACTTGAAACTATGAATAGAGGGATCATGAATGTGAGTGTCTATTTTCCTTGTTTTTTGAGAAAAAAAATTAGATTTTCACAAATTCTTCAACTTCCGGTAAAGAAAAGTACACTTTTTACTTATAATTTCACTTTATAGTAAAAACAAAACTTGTCAATATTTTTGTTAGCTTTCTATTGACTATTTTTCAATTTTTTTTTATTGAGATATTGTAATGGCCCCTCCGTTACGACTAGGAAAAGAGAAGAACAATGGGTAATTTTTTTAAGCATTAGGAAATTAACATCAATACATAATTCAACAACGCATAATCAAATGACATCATAACTAAAATAATTACAAGAATCTCATCATCATAATCAATTAACGTCGCAACCAACGTATCAACATAATTAGTAACGAAAAATAATCAATAGATCATCACATTTAGATAACGACACATAATCAACAAGCGTCATAAATAGTGACACAAGACCAACTCATCACGATCAATTGGAATAATCAATACTTTTAATCGCTCAACTCATCACATAAATATAACATAAGATAACGTAAGGATAACATAAAGATAACATAAAGATAACATAAAGATGACATAAAGATACTACCTGCCCAACCTACCCTTCAAGGTTAGGACCTCCAAGACCCATAAGTAACAATCAAGCCCAGGATTAATCTGATTAATTTTGACCACTTAATGTCTCATGGTTGATGATTGTTCCGAGGAACAAGGAGGTTTCTAAATCCCACCAACACGATCAAATCGAAAGCCAACTAGCTATACCAACAACATCAATGATAATCAATGACACAATAGTGTTCTAATAACCAATCACGCATCACATAAATTCCATGGCACAAGATAATTTAATTACTAAATCAATCATTCAACGACATACGTTAATGCACAATGTAATCAACTTTATTTTATTTTCAAGGCGTAAAAGAAGACATCTACTTTACTTCAAGGCGCACGGTTAATCCATCATTGAATTCAATGATAATCAACATTATTTTCAAGGTGTGCGCATGACCTAATTACTGGTTAAACAAAAATAAACATCCTTCGATGTGCACAATTAATTCATTCACTTAATCATTTACACATCAACAAACAATTGATGAAAGAGTAAACAAAATTAAAAGAATCATACATCAACATAATAAATGGTGCAACAGTAATCAACTTTATTTTTAACAGAGCTAGAGATCTATATACTCCATCCCTCAAACACCAATATTTTTCAAGAAGCATAGTCATTGAAACACTCATGGAAACACTTTAAAAACTTAAATAACCGCAATATGTGAGAGAGGTCCAATTGTTTTTGTTGGGATACTCAAGTGACTTAGAACCCTTGTTATTATCTCCAATCAAATTGACAAATTGGAAATGTGAAAAATCTAAAAGGTTGTCTCCATTGTATTTATTGATTTAAATAGGATAAAAGGCCACAATGGATGAAATGATTTCCTTTGATAGAATGGTAATTTTTCACTATTTTTCAATTCCACACACATAACATAATGAGCTTAACTAACCTCTACTATATACATGATATAGAGTACGATATTTCTTCATGTACAAAAAATGGTTAGCAATAATCCATCATTGTGAAAATCACCTCAAAATGTGAACAAGAACTAAAAAGGATAATAATAATAAATGATAACAAAATGAAAAGATCCAAGACCAATAAGGAAGAGGTGGTGGGGAAGATTCTCCATAAAGGTAGGTGTTATCACTTTGTAATTTTCCCAAGGTTGTGGGGGCAATTACAGAGGTAACATCAAACCACTTGGAGTCCTGGATCTAGCCCTCCAAGACTCAGAGAGGGATCTCTCTATTAGATTTAACTTTTTTTTGTATGGGATAGATGTTAGGCTAGCTATGAAAGTATGGGGTTGGGGTTTTTGAAATGTTTAGATGAGGGTTTGGTTGATAAGTTGCTCAGATCACCATTGGGCTATGGGGTTTGTTTATAAGGTAAGGATCAGATCATATCTAGAAGTAAATGTCTCCACAGGGAAGGATAGTAAAAATTGTTGGATCGTCTTAGATTTAGTGCAGATGAATGGGGTGAAAAGGGAGAGATCCATTGAACAGAGGAGCAATTAAGAATTCCTTTGTAAATCTTCAAATCAATAACATATAGATTATTGAAAAATTGGACAAAGAGTATGCATACATAAATTCTTATCCATTACTTTCTTTCAATAACAAGAAATGAAAGTGCATGAATGATAGCAAGAAGATAACTGAAAACATAAAAGGAACACACCACCAATGCTCCTACACAAGAATCATGTAAATGCACTTCTCTATTACTGGTTGATCTTGAAAATACTAAACCATAGTTCACTCGGCTCCCAAAAGGTCTCCAGTTGACCAAAAAGGGCCCCCCATTTCTTTACAAAAAACACTTGCTTAAATAACCAAAACAGTTCCAAAATATCCCTCCTTTGTTGGAAGGAAACATCAATTTAAATAAACTGAAATCAAATTTGTTACACTATGTGTCGAATTGTTGAACATTTGGTATAGTTAAATCTCCTTTTTCTACTGTCAACAGATCTTGAATGCCAAATATTTGAGTCAAAGCCTTCGTAGTTATCACTTATGCATTTGGATAGATTTGAGTTCATAAAATTTCCAGTAGTGCCATGATCTTATCCTCGAATTGTGGAGAGAAGCTGTCAGTTGTTGATTTTTCTTTATTGATACCTAAAAGGTAGGGATACTCCATCACTAACATTATGCCTAGAAATCTGGAATATGTACCTTTATATCTCTGATGTTAGGTAATATGTTCTTCCATCGAATTATCGCTAATTGAAACCCTAAAAATTTGGATCTGGAGTCGACCCGCCACCTATATATTTGGATTTCTTTGACTAACTAGAGTTGCCTAAAGATGTGAATCTGTTTTCCATATTTTGCCAACATTTTCAAATCTGGAATCTCCATACTGCTATGTGTTCAACTTTTCTCTTATTGGCTACCTTCAAATATGAAGTTTATCCTTTGCTCATTCTATGCCATTTGTCTTCCAAAAAATATTCTAAAACATCTAGAGATGGTCTCTAATGGTTTCTGTTAAAATCCTTGAAAGAGCTGCAAATTTCAAAGATGGGTTCTTCAAGAGAGACTTGAGGGGTCAAATTCTCATCGACATTTCTCCAAGTGACATAAGATCTCACACTCGAAATCTTGGCCTTTGAACACTTGGATGCTTGGTATGAGTTGTCAATTCTAGCTCTGTCTTTGGTTAGTATCTCGATATCAAACACTTGAGCCTTGACTATGTTTCTAGATAAAACAAGATGATCCCTCTTGACACTACAAAGAAATTAGTCACTTAGCACTTTGTTCCTTGAACAGGGAATTTGGAGGCGCCGACAGCTCAGACATTCAGCAAGCCCTTGATGGTGCACCTGTGAGCGCTACTTGAACTTGACATATTTATGCTTCACATTACCTCCAATGCTCTCCATATGAATACTTCTTCAAAATTTAGAAGAGATGAACTCGATACCTGGTTTGAAAAATTATTGACATCAACCAAGAGGCACTAGTTTTTGACACTTGTGTTGTCGATTCTCCCATTATTCAAAAAGATTAATCATCAAAAATTTAGGTAATGTAATCCTCATTTCCCAAAACATGTGATGTACTGACGTTTAACTTGAAAATATAGTGCCCTATAAATCTCATATTTCAGATAGAAAATATTAAGCTACCAAAAAACAATAACTTCCAAAACAAAAAAGGAATCATAGCCTTCTTCCTCGTCATCCACCTTTTCTCCTGGTGCTATCTGTTGGAATTGGGGTCACATCCTCTATGCGACCAATCTTCATCCCCTGGCGAGCGAGAACACAAAAAGCAGATTGTGCTCCAGGTCCAGGAGTCTTTGTCTTATTTCCTCTTGTGGCACGAAGCTTAATGTGTTAGTAGTTATTCCCAGTTCCTTGCATCTCTATGCAACATCTTGTGTAGCAAGCATAGCAGCATAGCGTGAAAATTCATCTCTATCATCTTTAACCTTCATGCGACCAGTTACACAAGCAATTGTTTCCTTCTAGATAAATCACACACATAACATAATCATGTCCA
This sequence comes from Picea engelmannii, assembly GCA_009831015.1. Classification (NCBI taxonomy): domain Eukaryota; kingdom Viridiplantae; phylum Streptophyta; class Pinopsida; order Pinales; family Pinaceae; genus Picea; species Picea engelmannii. Next base: position 7,594 of record WSFP011519091.1, read on the forward strand.
TTAAAATTGTTATACCTGCAGAGATGAATCTTGTCATATGGATTCGGACTAAGCTCTTTCAAAATTTGGAATTTTTATGCCTTGTTTCTTTCAAATACATATTGCATCATTCCACATAGGCATAAAACCATTGATTTGTGTAGCAACGACCATATTAGATTTTCTGATAGCTGGTGGAATTTAGCTCGATTTGGTGCTCTTCATCATTTGACTTGGCACTTGGTGTTAAAAAAAATTCTCCTTTGGTTGGTGATGGCACCTGGGGTTGTATTTTGATAGCTGTGAAATCATTTTGAAATCTACACATGGGGTTTGAACTTGTATACTCGATGATATGAGCCGAAGGATAGCGACTTGGAATTTTGGCACTTGTGTGTTGCATGATGTGGCGTGCTAAACAAATACTTGGGTGCTAGGAGTTTTCCTTCGGGCTAAGATTTTTCCAAAAAGACATTTGGGACCTATCATAAACTCGATACCTTTCATAAACCCAAGAGCCAAAATGGCCTCGAAAATGCCAAATTTGGCTATAAATTGGTCAGAAACACACCTCTGATTTAAAATTATGCTCAGTGTTTTTCAACCATTTTGGAGATTTTCCAGGAAGCAAACTTGGCCAAAAAAGGGAAAAATAGCATGTGATATAGGGTAGGTGAGAGAGAGTTTTCTGCCAGAAATAGATATCAGTTAGAATACTGATTTCCCTATTATAGGGTCCTAACATAGGCTCCACCTGGGGATGGCAGCTCAGCATGAGGTGTCAAGAAATTAGGAACTCTGATTGTGCAGATGAGCTATCTCATCCATTGGATTGTTCCCATACTGAAAGATATGACCATTTCTTGTACCTATTCCAAACCTGAGGGCTACAAACCAAACTGAACATAAAACTATGAAAAATTGAACTGAAGGAAGTGCTCATCTTGTTGAGCTTATTGGCGCACTCCCACCTACTCTAATCTACTGATAATTTCATTTTTCTAAATGACACAATAGTGCCAATGCATCCAATCAAGCAACTGATTATATACATTGACTTCTTGACTGTTTATTAAAAAAATTAGAAAAACAAATTGACCTTCTGTTCGAAAAACCCAAGGTGTGTAGTGTAATGGAAATTGTAGATGAATGTGTACAATGAGATCGGAAAAATTATTCATATAATCAACTACAGGATCGATAAATTCATAAGTTATTGATATACCTTTTATGCTCTCCATGACAAGTTGATCTTGGATAACCTCTTCAATTCCTTCATCAAGGCTGATCCTTGATTCCAACTCTACAAAATTAGGCGCACAACCATATCCTTCCTCTATTTGCAAGTCAAGTGGTATAACAATTTCCTCTCTTTTTGGAGGAGGAATACTTTCCAAGAATTGTTTAGGATCTTGGAAATCATATGACTCAAATTGAACATCTAATAGTTCAAATTCATTTTCTAATATTTCAGCAACTAAACGAAGAAAACAACTTTTACCTTCAGGTGTGAATCAGATGGATTTCAAACAAAGAAATACTTCTTTTAAGAAATTCTCATCAATCTGAAATTCTGCTAACTCATCCCTCAAAGTTTGTAATATTTCACTAGATAAAAGTTTTGCAACATACCCCGTCATATTGGGTCACCATCAATTCTATGAAATCTGGATTCTTTGGCAGTGAAGTTGCTCTGAACTTTGAATCTCAGGATATTGAACAATGGAGTCTCCAGGTGAATGGTACATCCTTCCTGTGTTTGGCTTATGTTCACCATCAGAAGTCAAATATGAACTTGATATATATTTCTGGAGAACTCGAAAGCTTGTTCCCCAGTATGGTCGCCACTATGTTATCACTCTATAATTTTCCCAAGGCTGTGGAGGCAATTACAGAGGTAACATCAAACCACTTGGAGTCCTCGATCTAGCCCTCCAAGACTTAGAGAGGGATCTCTATATTATATATGACTTTGTTTGTATGGGATATATGTTAGGCTAACTATGAAAGTATGGGGTTGGGGTTTTTGAAATGTTTAGATGAGGGTTTGGTTGATAAGTTGCTCAGATCACCATTGGGCTATGGGTTCGGGCTATGGGGCATGTTTATAAGGTAAGGATGAACTCAAATCTAGATGTAAATGTCTCCACAGGGAAAGATAGTAAAAAATGTTGGATCATCTTATATTTAGTGCGGATGAATGGGGTGAAAAGGGAGAGATACACTGAACATAGGAGCAATTAAGAATTCCTTTGTAAATCTTCAGATGAATAACATATAGATTATTGAAAATTTGGACAAAGAGTATATATACATAAATTCTTCTCCATTACTTTCTTTCAATAATAAGAAATGAAAGTGCATGAATGATAGCAAGAAGATAATTGAAAACAGAAAAGGAACACTCCACCAACGCTCCTACACAAGAATCCTGTAAATGCACTTCTCTATTACTAGTTGATCTTGAAAATATTACACCATATCTCACTTGGCTCCCAACATGTCTCCAACTGACAAAAAAGGGCCCCCCATTTCTTTACAAAAAACACTTTCTTAAATAACCAAAACAGTTCCAAAATATCCCTCCTTTGTTGGAAGGAAAAATCAATTTAAATAAACTGAAATCAAATTTGTTACACTATGTGTCAAATTGTTGAACATTTGGTATAGTTAAATCTCCTTTTTCTATTGTCAACAGATCTTGAATGCCAAATATTGGAGTCAAAGCCTTCATAGTTATCACTTATGCATTTGGATAGATTTGAGATGATACAATTGCCAATAGTGCCATGATCTTATCCTGGAATTGTGGAGAGAAGCTGCTAGTTGTTGATTATGATTTATTGATACCTAAAACATAGGGATAGTCCACCACTAACATTATGCCTAGAAATCTGGAATATGTACCTTTATATCTCTAATGTTAGGTAATATGTTCTTCCATTGAATTATCACTGATTGAAACCCTGAAAAATTTGGATCTGGAGTCGACCTGCCACCTATATATTTGGATTTCTTTGATTGCCTAGAGTTGCATGAAGATGTGAATCTGTTTTCCATATTTTTCCAACATTTTCAACTCTAGAACCTCCTTACTGCTATGTGTTAGACTTTTCTCTTATTGGCTACCTTCAAATATGGAGCTTATCCTTTGCTTATTTTGTGCCATTTGTCTTCCAACAAATATTCTAAAACATTTGGAGATGGTCTCTAATGGTTTCTGTTAAAAGCCTTGAAAGAGATACAAAGTTCAGAGATGGGTTCTTCAAGAGATACTTGAGGGGTTGAATTCTCATCGACATTTCTCCAAGTGACATAAGATATCACACTCAAAATCTTGGCCTTTGAACACTTGGATGCTTGGTATGAGTTGTCAATTCTAGCTCTGTCTATGGTTAGGATCTCAATATCAAACACTTGATCCTTGACTATGTTTTCTAGCTCAAACAAGATGATCCCTCTTGACACTACAAAGCAATAAGTCACTTAGCAATTTGTTCCTTGAAGAGGGCATTTGGAGGCATTGACAGCTTAGACATTCACTGAGCCCTTGATGGTGCACCTGTGATCGTTGGTTGAACTTGACATCTTTATGCTTCACATTACCTCCAACGCTCTCCATATGAATATTGCCTCAAAATTTAGAAGAGACGAACTCAATACCTAGCTTGAAAACTTATTGACATCAACCAAGAGGCGTTGGTTTGTGACACTTTTCATGTTGATTCTCCCATTATTCAAAAAGATTAATCATCAAAAATTTAGGTAATGTACTCCGCATCTCCCAAAACATGTGATGTGCTGATGTTTAACTTGAAAACATAGTTCCCTATAAATCTCATATTTAAGACAGAAAATATTAAGCTACCAAAAAACAATAACTTCCAAAACAAAAAAGGAATGATAGCCTTCTTCCTCGTCGTCCACCTTTTCTCCTGGTGTTGCCTATTGGAATTGGGGTCGCATCCTCTATGTGACCAATATTCATCCCCTATCGAGCGAGAACATGAAAAGCCGATTGTGCTCCAGGTCCAGGGGTATTTGTCTTATTTCCTCCTGTGGCATGTAGCTTAATGTGTTAAGCAATTATTCCCAGTTCCTCGCATCTCTGTGCAACATCTTGTGCAACAAGCATAGTAGCATCGGATGAAAATTTATCTCTATCATCTTTAACCTTCATTCCACTAGTTACACGGGCAATTGTTTCCTTCCAGATAAATCACATGCATAACATAATCATGTCCATTAAAATTGTTATACTTGCAGAGATGAATCTTGTCATATGGATTCAAACTAAGCTCTTTCAACATTTGGAAATTTTACAGCTTGTTTCTTTTGAATACATCTTGCATCATTCCACATAGGCATGAAAACATCGATTTGTGTAGCAACGACCATATTATATTTTCTGACAACTGGTATATTTTAACTCAGTTTGGTGCTCTTCATCATTTATCTTGGAACTTGGCTTTCAAAAACATTCTCCTTTGGTTGGTGATGGCACCTGGGGTTGGATTTTGACAGCTGTGAAATCATTCTGGCATCTGAGCATGGGGTTTGAACTTGTATAATTTATGATATGAGCCAAAGGATAGCCACTTGGAAGTTTGGCGCTTGTGTGTTGCATGATGTGGCGTGCTAAACAAATGCTCGGGTGCTAGGAGTTTGCCTTCAGGCTAAGATTTTTCCAAAAAGATATTTGGGACCTGTCATAAACCCAAGAGCCAAAATGGCCTTGAAAATGCCAAATTTGGCTATAAAACCAAATCTCTATGTTTCTTCCAAAAATACACCTCTGATTTAAAATTATGCTTAGTGTTTTTCAACCATTCTGGAGATTTTCCAGGAACCAAACTTGGCCAAAAAAGGGAAAAATAACATGCGATAACAACTGAGATGTATTGAGAGAGAGTTTTTTTCCAGAAATAGATATCATTCAGAATACTGATTTCTGTATTATAGGGTTTAGACAATCTTGGGCCCAACCCAATAGAGCATTGGCTGCACTATATAAAACTCTCTCTCTCTCTCTCTCTCTCTCTCTCTCTCTC
>WSFP011519092.1:0-12623 GCA_009831015.1 Picea engelmannii
TTATATATAAGTTTTGATAGAATAGTGTATCTTCATAATTTTTAGTTGATTATATATTAATATATAATATATAATGCTATATATATTTAATATTTATATATAGTATATTTGGAGTAAGTTAATAACTGTGTAAACTCAACTTTTTCAACAATTTGATTTTGGGAACGTAAAGTTTTATTTCATTTTTTTTTTTTTTTACATTTCAATAATATTGGTTGTCTTAAAATGAGTCGAAAACCTTAGAGGCAAAGATTCATGGTTCTAGTTTCCATCAATCTGGGGGATCTATGGCTTCTGGAAAAAGTCTTATAGGATTTGGAGTAGAATTTTCATCGAAAAGAGAGTGTGGTTGTTGATTTATCAAGTTACTTTGCCATCACATTATTGTGTTATCCAACAAAACTTTTGCTCAAAATCCAAGAGGAAGTTCGATAGAATGTAGAGGTCCTTCATTGGAGGAACTTTTCCTCAAGAGTTTTTAATCCAAATTGGATCCTAGAAGATTTGGCATGGTAGAGGTTATTTTTTCAATTATTTTGTGATGGACAACACTTGTGAAATTTGATGCTTAAGCCCTATTTTTCATGATTTATTAAAGCCTAATTCATGCAACCCACAAATGCATTTGAAAGAATTTGTCAAGGCAAGGATACCCAGAATTTTCAGTCGCATGGAGTTATGGACAAAAACCATATTGAGTTGTTGCTTCGCATTGTGCAAAAAGCAAGGGAAAAAGATGGGAAAATGACCAAATTAAAGTCACACGAAGGTTTGCATGGGGCATTGATGATCATGTAGCAGAAGGGAAAAAGGAAAGAGCATGCCATGTTCTACAAAGGCTATGCAGAGGCCAAATGCATGAAGATTTTGTGGAGAGGTAGGACAAAAGTTTTACCTCCACGTTCTGTGCCAAGAATAAGTTTAACAATCCACAAGGTTAAGGAACACAATATTATGTGCATGTAGAGGAAAGAGAGGACTCTAAGGGACATATCATCACACTTTACAAAGACTAAGTTTTATGCAAAGAAAAAACACAAGGGAAGGGCCACACAGAGTAAAACACGAGACATCGACAAGTGATATTCACTAGGCACATTACCAGTCATTGGTAGTGTGCTCTCTTCATCCTCTGAGTTGGATGGTGGATAGTGTGGTTTTAAATAGACATGAAATGAAGGTACACTACCAATCATTGGTTAGTGTGCATGGTGGATAATTTTCACCCAAGACATTGCCCCCTCTATATAGAAGAAATGATGAGACCTTCAAGCTAAAGAAGAACAATGTCTTACTGGCATGTGAGGTGGAAACAACAAATGACACCACCTGTATAGGCTGACTAACCATAGGTCACCAGATGGAAAAATGGAGGCCAAGAAGATTTTTTCCTTAACAAAGGGAACCTAATGCCTAAGAGGGTCACTATAACTATTTCTTGGGTTGTTTTTCATTTGGAAAGATAATGGACAAGGGAAAAATCTCCCTTGGTAGAGAGTGAGTTTTCCATAACCGATTCTGGAGTCACTTGATCTTCCAATGAACCATGAAACACATCAAAGTTATACAATATACCATGTAGTCTATACTCTATATCAATGTAGGCTTCACATTTAATGGTGCTACATATAAGTTTTGATAGGATAGTATATTCTCTATATAAATGTTTCACTTTTAATGGTGTTATATATAAGTTTTGATAGAATAGTGTATCTCCACAATCCTTAGTTGATCATACATTAATATATAACATATAATGGTATATATACTCAATATTTATATATAGTACATTTGTAGTAAGTTAATAACTGTGCAAACTCAACTTTTTCAACAATTTTATTTTGGGAAGGTAAAGCCTTACTCCATTTTTTTTTTTTACATTTCAATAATATTGGTCATCTTAAAATGGGTCAAAACCTTAGGGACAAAGATTCATGGTTCTAGTTCCCATCAATCTGGGGGATCTATGGCTTCTGGAAAAAATCTTATAGGATTTGGAGTAGAATTTCCATCGGAAAGAGAGCGTGGTTGTTGATTTATCAAGTTACTTCACCATCACATTATTGTGTTATCCAACAAAACTTTTTCTTGAAATCCAAGAGGAATTTCGATAGAATGTAGAGGTCCTTCATTGGAGGAACGTTTCCCCAAGAGATTTTAATCCAAATTGGATCCTCGAAGATTTGGCATGGTAAAGGTTATTTTTTCAATTATTTTGTGATGGACAACACTTGTGAAATTTGATGCTTAAGCCCTATTTTTCATGATTTATTAAAGCCTAATTCATGCAGCCCACAAATGCATTTGAAATAATTTGTCAAGACAAGGATACACATAATTTTCAATCGCGTGGGGGTATGGACAAAAACCATGTTGAGTTGTTGCTTCCCATTGTGCAAAAAGCAAAGGAAAAATATGGGAAAATGACCAAATTAAAGTCACATGAAGGTTTGCATGGGGCATTGATGATCATGTAGCAGAAGGGAAAAAGGAAAAGAGCATGCCACGTTCTACAAAGGATATGTAGAGGCCAAATGCATGAAGATTTTGTGGAGAGGCAGGACAAAAGTTTTACCTCCACGGTCTGTGCCAAGAATAAGTTTAACAATCCACAAGGTTAAGGAACACAATATTGTGTGCGTGTAGATGAAAGAGAGGACTCTAAGGGGCATATCGTCACACTTTAAAAAGACTAAGTTTATGCAAAGCAAAAACACAAGGGAAGGGCCACACAGAGTAATACACAAGACATCGAGAAGTGATATTCATTAGGCACACTACTAATCATTGGTAGTGTGCTCTCTTCATCCTCTGAGTTGGATGGTGGATAATGTAGTTTTAAATTGACATGAAATGAAGGTACACTACCAATCATTGGTTAGTGTGCATGGTGGATAATTTTCACCCAAGACATTGCCCCCTCTATATAAAAGAAATGATGAGACCTTCAAGCTAAAGAAGAACAATGTCTTACTGGCATGTGAGGTGGAAACAACAAATGCCACCACCTGTATAGGGTGACTAACCATAGGTCACCAGATGGAAAAATGGAGGCCAAAAAGATTGTTTCCTTAACAAAGGGATCCTAATGCCTAAGAGGGGAACTATAACTATTTCTTGGGTTGTTTTTCATTTGGAAAGATAATGGACAGGGGAAAAATCTCCCTTGGTAGAGAGTGAGTTTTCCATAACCGATTCTTGAGTCACTTGATCTTCCAATGAACCATGAAATACATAAGCGTTATACAATGTACCATGTAGTGTATGCTCTATATCAATGTAGGCTTCACATTTAAAGGTGCTACATAGAAGTTTTGATAGGATAGTGTATTCTCTATATAAATGCTTCACTTTTAATGGTGTTATATATAAGTTTTGATAGAATAGTGTATCTCCACAATCCTTAGTTGATCATACATTAATATATAACATATAATGGTATATATACTCAATATTTATATATAGCACATTTGTAGTAAGTTAATAACCCTGCAAACTCAACTTTTTCAACAATTCTATTTTGGGAAGGTAAAGCCTTACTCCATTTTCTTTTTTAACATTTCAATAATATTGGTCATCTTAAAATGGTTCAAAACCTTAGGGACAAAGATTCATGGTTCTAGTTCCCATCAATCTGGGGGATCTATGGCTTCTGAAAAAAATCTTATAGGATTTGGAGTAGAATTTCTATCGAAAAAGAGAGTGTGGTTGTTGATTTATCAAGTTACTTCACCATCACATTATTGTGTTATCCAACAAATTTTTTTCTCAAAATCCAAGAGAAATTTCTATAGAATGTAGAGGTCCTTCATTGGAGGAACTTTTCCCCAAGAGATTTTAATCCAAATTGGATCCCGAAGATTTGGCATGGTAGAGGTTATTTTTTCAATTATTTTGTGATGGACAACACTTGTGAAATTTGATGCTTAAGCCCTATTTTTCATGATTTATTAAAGCCTAATTCATGCATCCAACAAATGCGTTTGAAATAATTTGTCAAGGGAAGGATACACAGAATTTTCAGTCACGTGGAGGTATGGACAAAAACCATGTTGAGTTGTCGCTTTGCATTGTGCAAAAAGCAAGGGAAAAAGATTGGAAAATGACCAAATTAAAGCCACACGAAGGTTTGCATGGGGCATTGATGATCATGTTGCAGAAGGGAAAAAGGAAAAGAGCATGTCACGTTCTACAAAGGCTATGCAGAGGCCAAATGCATGAAGATTTTGTGGAGAGGTTGGACAAAAGGTTTACCTCCATGATCTGTGCCAAGAATAAGTTTAACAATCCACAAGGTTAAGGAACAAAATATTGTGTGCATGTAGAGGAAAGAGAGGACTCTAAGGGGCATATCGTCACACTTTACAAAGACTAAGTTTTATGCAAAGTAAAAGCACAAGGGAAGGGACACACAGAGTAAAACACAAGACATCGACAAGTGATATTCACTAGGCACACTACCAATCATTGGTAGTGTGCTCTCTTCATCCTCTGTGTTGGATGGTGGATAGTGTGGTTTTAAATAGACATGAAATGAAGTTACACTACCAATCATCGGTTAGTGTTCATGGTGGATAATTTTCACCCAAGACATTGGCCCCTCTATATAGAAGAAATGCTGAGACCTTCAACTTAAAGAAGAACAATGTCTTACTAGCATGTGAGGTGGAAAGAACAAATGACGCCACCTGTATAGGGTGACTAACCATAGGTCACCAGATGGAAAAATGGAGGCCAAAAATATTGTTTCCTTAAGAAAGGTAACCTAATGTCTAAGAGGGGCACTATAACTATTTCTTGGGTTGTTTTGCATTTGGAAAGATAATGGACAGGGGCAAAATCTCCCTTGGTAGAGAGTGTGTTTTCCATAACCGATTCTTGAGTCACTTGATATTCCAATGAACCATGAAATACATAAACCTTATACAATGTGCCATGTAGTGTATACTCTATATCAAAGTAGGCTTCACATTTAACGACGCTACATATACGTTTTGATAGGATAGTGTATTCTCTATATAAATGTTTCAATTTTAATGGTGTTATATATAATTTTTGATAGAATAGTGCATATCCACAATCCTTAGTTGATCATACATTAATATATAACATATAATGGTATATATACTCAATATTTATATAGAGTACATTTGGAGTAAGTTAATAACTGTGCAAACTCAACTTTTTCAACAATTCTATTTTGGGAAGGTAAAGCTTTACTCCAATTTTTTTTTTTTACATTTCAATAATATTGGTAGTCTTAAAATGGGTCAAAAAATTAGGGACAAATATTCATGGTTATAGTTCCCATCAATCTCAGGGATCTATGGCTTCTAGAAAAAATCTTATAGGGTTTGGAGGAGAATTTCCATCGAAAAGAGAGTGTGGTTGTTGATTTATCAAGTTACTTCGCCATCACTTTATTGTGTTATCCAACAAAATTTTTTCTCTAAATCCAAGAGGAATTTCTATAGAATGTAGAGGTCCTTCATTGGAGGAACTTTTCCCCAAGAGCTTTTAATCCATATTGGATCTCGAAGATTTGGCATGGTAGATGTTATTTTTTCAATTATTTTGTGATGGACAACACTTGTGAAATTTGATGCTTAATCCCTATTTTTCATGATTTATTAAAGCCTAATTAATGCAGCCCACAAATGCATTTGAAATAATTTTTCAAGGCAAGGATACACAAAATATTCAGTCGCGTGGAGGTATGGACAAAAACTATGTTGATTTGTTTCTTCGCATTGTGCAAAAACCAAGGGAAAAAGATGGGAAAATGACCAAATTAAAGTCATGCGAAGGTTTGCATGGGGCATTGATGATCATGTAGCAGAAGGGAAAACGAAAAAGAGCATGCCACGTTATACAAAGGCTATGCAGAGGCCAAATGCATGAAGATTTTGTGGAGAGGTAGGACAAAAGTTTTACCTCCACGGTTTGTGCCAAGAATAAGTTTAACAGTCCACAAGGTTAAGGAACACAATATTGTGTGCATGTAGAAGAAAGAGAGGACTCTAAGGGGAATATCATCACACTTTACAAAGACTAAGTTTTATGCAAAGAAAAAACACAAGGGAAGGGCCACATAGAGTAAAACACAAGACATCATCAAGTGATATTCACTAGGCACACTACCAATCATTGGTAGTATGCTCTCTTCATCCTCTGAGTTGGATGGTGGATAGTGTGGTTTTAAATAGACATGAAATGAAGGTACACTACCAATCATTGGTTAGTGTGCATGGTGGATAATTTTTACCCAAGACATTGCCCCCTCTATATAGAAGAAATGATGAGACCTTCAAGCTAAAGAAGAACAATGTCTTACTGGCATGTGAGGTGGAAACAAAAAATGAAACCACCTATATAGGCTGACTAACCATAGGTCACCAGATGGAAAAATGGAGGCCAAAACGATTGTTTCCTTAACAAAGGGAACCTAATGCTGAAGAGGGGCACTATAACTATTTCTTGGGTTGTTTTTCATTTGGAAAGATAATGGACATGGGCAAAATCTCCCTTGGTAGAGAGTGAGTTTTCCATAACCGATTCTTGAGTCACTTGATCTTCCAATGAACCATGAAATACATAAGCATTATACAATGTACCATGTACTGTATACTCTATATCAATGTAGGCTTCACATTTAATGGTGCTACATATAAGTTTTGATAGAATAATGTATTCTCTATATAAATGCTTCACTTTTAATGGTCTTATATATAAGTTTTGATAGAATAGTGTATCTCCACAATCCTTAGTTGATCATACATTAATATATAACATATAATGGTATATATACTCAATATTTATATATAGTACATTTGGAGTAAGTTAATAATTGTGCAAACTCAGCTTTTTCAACAGTTCTATTTTGGGAAGGTAAAGCCTTACTCCATTTTTTTTTTTTTAACATTTCAATAATATTGGTCATCTTAAAATGGGTCAAAACCTTAGGGACAAGATTCATGGTTCTAGTTCCCATCAATCTGGGGGATCTATGTCTTATGGAAAAAATCTTATAGGATTTGGAGTAGAATTTCCATCGAAAAGACAGTGTGGTTGTTGATTTATCAAGTTACTTCGCCATCCCATTATTGTGTTATCCAACTAAATTTTTTCTCGAAATCCAAGAGGAATTTTGATATAATGTATAGTTCCTTCATTGGAGGAACTTTTCCCCAAGATTTTTTAATACAAATTGGATCCTAGAAGATTTTGCATGGTAGAGGTTATTTTTTCAATTATTTTGTGATGGACAACACTTGTGAAATTTGATGCTTAAGCCCTATTTTTCATGATTTATTAAAGCCTAATTCATGCAGCCCACAAATGCATTTGAAATAATTTTTCAAGGCAAGGATACACATAATTTTCAGTTGTGTGGAGGTATGGCCAAAAACCATGTTGAGTTGTTGCTTTGCATTGTGCAAAAAGCAAGGGAAAAAGATGGGAAAATGACTAAATTAAAGTCACACGAAGGTTTGCATGGGGCATTGATGATCATGTAGTAGAAGGGAAAAAGGAAAAGAGCATGCCACATTCTACAAAGGCTATGCAGAGGCCAAATGCATGAAGATTTTGTGGAGAGGTAGGACAGAAATTTTACCTCCACGGTCTATGCCAAGAATAAGTTTAACAATCCACAAGGTTAAAGAACACATTATTGTGTGCATGTAGAGGAAAGAGAGGACTCTAAGGGGCATATCATCACACTTTACAAAGACTAAGTTTTATGCAAAGAAAAAACACAAGGGAAGAGCCACATAGAGTAAAACACAAGACATCGGCAAGTGATATTCACTAGGCACACTACCAATCATTGGTAGTGTTGTCTCTTCATCCTCTGAGTTGGATGGTGGATAGTGTGTTTTTAATTAGACATGAAATGAAGGTACACTACCAATCATTGGTTAGTGTGCATGGTGGATAATTTTCACCCAAGACATTGCCCCCTCTATATAGAAGAAATGATGAGACCATTAAGCTAAAGAAGAACAATGTCTTACTGGCATGTGAGGTGGAAACAACAAATGACACCACCTGTATAGGGTGACTAACCATAGGTCACCAGATGGAAAAATGGAGATAAAAAATATTGTTTCCGTAATAAAGGGAACATAATGCGTAAGAGGGGCACTATAACTATTTCTTCGGTTGTTTTGCATTTGGAAAGATAATGGACAGGGGCAAAATATCCCTTGGTAGAGAGTGAGTTTTCCATAACCGATTCTTGAGTCACTTGATCTTCCAATGAACCATGAAATACATAAACGTTAGAGAGATCAAAGAGGAACAAATTTTGGTTCGAACATTGTAGTTCCACATGCTTTATAGTGAGATTTGTTGGAATATATACTTCCTACTTATCTAATATTCTTGCTAATGTATTGAGAAGTAGAGTCAATCTCTATGTGAGTTGTGTGATCTTATTATTAGGAGGTTGTTTGAGAGTTGGATTTGTGAGATTCTTGTTTGGTGTGTTGTTGATATATTCTCTCAACCTATCCTTCTATATTTGGAATAAGTTAGATATGATAACAACCTATGAACTCTATATAATAGAGTCCAAATGTATCGTAAAATGAATTCAAATATTATGTACTCTACTCTCATGTTTTAATATGGTATTAGAGAAGGACTGGGCATAACTCCCTCTCGGGAGTACTCAAGAATACTTTGAGAGTAGAGTAGTGTATTTGTGTATTTTTTGTAGTAGCGTACGCCATATGGATTGGCATAACTCCCTCACGAGAGTGATAAAGAATATGTGTTGAGTAGAGTAATGTATTTGTGTGTTTTTTTTTAGTAGTGTATGCTGACAAAATGAGAAGCAAAGAAGATAATACAAAGAAGACGAAATTGGAAACATGAATGAGCATAGCGCTATTCATTAAAGGAAAGAGCTAAGGTAAATAAGCTTTAGCATATCAAGAAAATCAAGAAACAATCGTACAACTGGCAGTGTACAGTCACATACTGTTGAGGTTACAGATATATTTAACACTCCCCCTTAAACTCAACAATTACAAATATCAACACTTATAATGCCCAAGTGTTGTCTCTGAAAATAAAAAACAGATTTTCCTAGTGGCTTTGTAAAAATATCTGAGAGCCAATCTCGAGAGCCATAGAATTGAAGTGATATGTCACCATTATTGACTAGCTCATGTATGAAGTGAAAAGGAGTGTCAATATGCTTTCTTTTCTTGTGAAAAACATGTTTTTTGGATAGATAAATTGTTGAGGTGTTGGCACAGAAGATAGGAGTTGGCTCTTTTTCTGTATGTGACATATCATTCAATATTATTCTCAACCACACAGCTTGAAAGGAAGCTGAGGTAGAAATGACATACTCTACCTCTGTAGAAGATATTGATACAATGGGTTGCTTCTTTGATGCCCCTGAAATCAGGTTCGTGCTTAGGTGAAAAGCATGTCCTGAGGTGCTTTTCCTATCATCTAGGCTTCCTGCAAAATCATTGTCTGTGTAACCAGAGAGATGATTATCATTATATTGAGTGTACCATAAGTCAAAATTGAGAGTGCCTGCAACATATCTCAGAATCCTTTTCATCATATTCCAATGAGAATCTTTGGGTTATTCCATGAACTTGTAAACAAAATTGGATGCATACATAATATCAGGCCTAGTTGCTGTAAGATAAAACAAACTGCCTACTAAACTTTTGTACAAGGTAGAATCCAATGTAGGTCCTTCATCTTTCTTTCTCAATTGTGTGTCTAGGCGTATAGGAGTTTCTGCTAGATTGCAGTCTTCCATGCGAAATATTTTGATGATGTCTGTTGCATACTTTTGCTGACAGAAAAAAATGTCTTTGGTTGATTGGTAAACCTCAATCCCCAAAAAATATTTCATTATGCCAAGATCTGTCATCTCAAACTCATATTTCATGGCATGTTTAAAACTAGTTAACTCAAGATTTCCAGTATATATCATGTCATCAATATATAAACATACAATCATAATTTTACCGTGTTGATCAGTTTTGGTGTAAAGAGTTGGCTCATTTTGGCTTCTGTTGAAACCACTCTTGATTAGGTAAGTATCAATTCTATTGTACCATGCTCTTGGAGCTTGCTTTAAGCCATACAAGTATTTCTTCAACCGATACACTTTGGCTGGCTTCTCTTTGACTTCAAATCCAGGTGGTTGATCCACATAAACCTTTTCTTCTAAGAAACCATTCAGGAAAGTTGACTTGACATCCATATGGTATACTTTCCATGTGTGTTGAGTTGTTATGGCTAAGAGAGTCCTTACAGTGTCCAACCTTGCTACTTGAGCAAAAGTTTCACCATAATCAATACCTGGTTGTTGTAAGAATACTTTGGCAACAAGTCTTTCCTTGTGTTTTTCAATCTATCCCTTTTCATTGAATTTAGTTTTTTAAAACCACTTGACACCAATACTTTTCTTGTGTCTGGGAATATCAACAAGATCCCATGTCTTGTTCTTCTCAATGGAGTCAATCTCTTGGTTCATGGCTTGAACCCAATGTGGCTCTTTAGTTTCCTCCTTAAAAGATGTAGGTTGACATGACATTAATGAAAAAATATTGTGCTGATCAATATCATCCAACTGCTGATGGGTTTCTCTCAAGCTTCAAGATCTCTGATTTTGTAGTTCAGAGGATGAATCTCTCCTTGAAGTAGAGTTGTCCTGAGGACTTTCAGGTTGTCCTTGTACTTACAATCTTGGAGGAGCAGGCTGATGTGTTTGCTATCATGAATTGTTTGTGTGTTCAGGAAGTGGCAGCAATGGATTTTGACTGTCCATAGGCCGATTTCTAGACTCACTGCAAAACTAATTTTCAAAACATTTGACATCTCTGTTGAGAATTAGTTTCTGTGAAATTGGATTGTAGAGTCTGTAGGCTTTAGATGTCTCACTGTAGCCAACAAAAATGCATTTCTCACTTCTATCATCAAGTTTCTTCCTCAATTCGGAAGGTGTTAGGAACCTAATCTTTCACGTATGTAGAACAATATATTCGGATGTAATAAAGGTTAATATTAATAAGGCCTTGCAATAAGGTAGAATACGTCGAATGTGAGAAGACCTAATAGAAGATTCCGCTTCTAGAAGGATCTTCCTCTAGATAGTTCTTTTGATAGACATATTTAGTTTAAAGAGGAGTCAAGGGTATGAGAACCATAGCTTGGATATTATTGTAATAGAGCTTTGCTTGACTGGAGGTTTCCCCCTCGAAGAGGCCCGTGAACATTACTCTCAGAATCAAAGTTCTCTCTCTGGTGTTATTTTGATATCATTCCAGTGTTATTGTGGTGTGGTTCTGGTTATATTGTTGTTTATCTTCCATTTCTAGCATTTTATTTACGTTTTGCATAATTTTTATATCTAGAATATTACAAGTGGTATTGGAGCACTTTCCTTGATAAAAAATTGTGGGTTAATTTTTTTTCAAGTGTTGGCACAGGGGCAGACCCGGGGTTCAACGCTACAAAAGTGCACCAACAAAACCATAACTACCAACCCTTTTGGCAACACCTGTGAAGCAGATGAAGTCTCACCCGAGGTAGAGGCAGGGGTGGTTGCAGGACTCCAGTGTTTGCAACCTTAGCTGGGATACAGATCTGTGACTGTAACACCTTAAAAGAACACTTAGCAGTTATATGTCATCAATACCTAGTTTATACTACAACGTAGTTAAACCCTAATCAACAGACCGACGCAGTATTCATACAGATTCAATAGATCCAAGAACTAAGAATACAAATAGAGATTAGATCTAGCATTCATTCACATCATTCAGCACTAAGATATCATATTAGATTCATATATCATCTAACATCGCACTAAGAATTGAATCACATAAACAAAAGAACAACCAAAAGCATGAAGCATTCACAACATAAGATATACGTGGTTCACCCCCACCCTAGGGCTACGCCCACCAACTCTTCGTCTTCTTTATTAGCTTCTTCCAATCCTCTTACATGCATAGAGCCTCAATATCAACTTCGCAGTGGACATGATATCTGCACACTCTTCGCTACATCCTCCTTCTCCAAGCTAGATTACAGCACCAAGCCTACACATAGTCTCTTACGGTCACTTGCACTTAGCTCTCCAAGTCTCACATAGTATGCACAAAGCCATTATAGTTACTACTTAACACTTAGCACTTAACACACTGACCTCTTCTTACATTGCCTAGCTACTTATTTATACATTACAAAATCGGGCCTAAACATGGGTAACCCCATGGGACGACATTCCCATACCCGTTACATAAGCCCCAAAAACTTAAAAATCCCTAAAACGGGGCTGAGATCCCATGATCTCTGGTTCATCTTACACTCCACCTTCGACAGCCTGTCGAAGTCCCAAAATGGTTGAAAATGACCAAGGATCCTCAAAACTTGGTCAAAGGCCAACAGGCCCCCAACACTCACCTATGACTCATCCTGAGTCACTCTGATCTGGGTAGCTGTTAAGCCCTAATATTGGCTCATTACCACTTAATTGGGGCATATTAGATTAGTAATGTTATTTTATTTATGTCGGATTTAGGCCATTAGTTGTAATTTAGATTAGTAATGTTATTTTATTTATGTCGGCTTTAGGCCAT
>WSFP011519106.1:0-12623 GCA_009831015.1 Picea engelmannii
ATTTAGAACTTGAACTTGAAGAAGAAGAAGGAGAAGAAGGAGGTGTTGATGGAGGTGAAGGAGGAATCTGAGGATGGTCCTCTTCCTCTTCACTTTTTCCCTTTGAAAAATCACCCAAAACTGGTCGCTTTCATTCCAAGTAATCTTCGTACAAAACTTGCACCATCTCCGACATAGCAATGAATGTTTTCTGGAACTCTTTCTCATCTTGAGAAATCCCTTCTTCCGATGCCATCTTCTCGCTGTGAGAATCTCTTTTTCTCAATCCAATTAATGGATTCTCTGCAACAAGCTTGTCTTCACCACGTTGTAGCTTTCCCCTAGTTAACATGCAACTCAAATCCAAAACATCAACTAGCTCTGATACCTCTTGATCCGTTGGACCTTTTAATGACTTATGGTTGAGTTTTAATTTTGCATGCGTTAATTAACCATTTGAGAAACTTAGTGAAAGAATGAGGAAAGAAGAGGAATTATGATAGCCATATATACATTTGTAGATCTGAAATGAAATAATAAACAACAAACCATAACACGCAAATTGATAATGGAGTTCGGCACAACTTTGCCTACGTCTCTGGGCCTTTTCTCTGTGGGGGAGGCTTCTTTATTTCTGTTAAAAAGCTCAAAAGTACATCACTGCAATGCCAAATGGATACAAGACTGATATGTTCATGTTCTTCCAGATCTCTAGAACCATGCAAAGAAAACGGCACGTGAAACGGACGTCCGGAGCTCCCAGAAATGGTCCGACAGTGTCTCCTCCTCAAAAGCTTCTCTGCATCAAACTGGCTTTGGCTTGGCTTCTCCTCAGCGTAACTCTACTTTGAATGCCCTCCAATGCCTCAAACAGGACTGGGTTATATAGATGGGAAAGTTGGTTTCTCATCCCCAACTTCCTCCCAAAAATTAGGCTCCAAAACTACCCAAAAACTCCCAAAAACCATTAAAAATAGGCTTAATTACCATTAAAACCCAAAAATTGGTTATAAAACCCACTTTATAGTTAGATTTGGGCATAAGCCCACTCTTGCCCAGCGCGCGCCCCTTTGACAGGGCCATATGGGTTCATATGGCCAAGCGCTGGCCCCTCTCCATACAATACTTTGCAATATATTTTATAATGTAGGTTTTACAACATAAGAAATAATTTGGTGTATTGGCAAAGACCATTTCTTAAGGTGTTGGGCTTGGTGGTGGTCATGGGTTCAAAACCCATGGACCCCAAAACATATTTTTTTGAAACATGCCACTTCAAATGATGACTGGGTGCCACGTGGTTGCCCATGACTGGGCCCCGTGGCATCTCCCCATTTGACGGATTAATGCCACTTGTCAACCATTGACTAGTCCAGTTGCCTGCCACATGTCTGCCCTGTCAGCGAACCTGCCCAATCACCATCAGCCAGAGAGTGCCACGTCATCTCTTGCACAGTCAACATACTGATGTCATCAGTGTTGACTTTTTGACCAGTTGACCTTTGACTTTTTACCTGTTTGGGCTTCCGATCAGAACGCGATAACTTTCGCATATGGAGCCCGTTTGACAAAGTAAATATACCTTCGGAATCAGGAAGACGAGACGGATGCAATGGAATTGGTTTCATCGGATTCTAAGCACTTTCATTTTTGAGCATTTTTCAAGCCCTGTCAGGCTTCTGGATCTGATTTTGGATCACACCTCCCCACAATAAGGTGTGATCCAAAATCGGGAGGTGTGATCCTAAATTTCCTTTCAAAAATTATGCAAAAAGAGTAATAAAAACTCATACCTGCATGACTGCCATTAATAAATTTTATACTACCTGAATATCTGATCGCAGTAGAAGCTTCCATGCTTCTTTTATCAAACTTATAACTATCACTTCAGCCCTTTGTTGCTTCCTTCCTTATGCAACAACATCACCAACAACACTTGCAAACATGCAAGCATTCTTTCCTCTGGCTAACCCAACCAGCCATAACATACTTGCTGCCACAAAAATTGCATAACCTCCTTTCTCCCTATAAAACTTTTTCTCTTTGATCCCAGAAGTATTAAATTCTTCCTGTATTCCTGAATCTTCTTGTGCTCCCACTGTGATCACTGTGCATGATTATTCCTGTCCTAAGCACTTTCGACGCAGTGCCCCCACCTCAGTGGGGTCTGCTGACCTCCCGGTCAATGGATCTTCAACTCTCAGAGCCGGGGAAACTCTTCAGGCCCCCACTAGAACCTCCACGAAACAAATCCACAAGCCTTGCGTGAAACCTCACCCACGAGAACTAGCAGAGGGCACAAACTTCCTCTATGTGACCACCGTATATGACCATGCGCCTATCCAAAAGGCATTTTGGGATTTCGCATACTGGGTGTTTCGATATGAGTCACCCTCGACTCTCTCTATCCCTGAAATCCAAAATAAGAGTCTAGCGCGTGCTAGCTCTTCTCTTAACTTCCACCGACGTGATCTCTAGCTATGACTTGGGGCCCAGCTTCTAAGTGCTACGGGACTTTACCCTTCACGAACTTCGAGGATTATCTCTCCTCCTTTATCCCGAGGTTCGAACTCTCGAACTTCGTTCGTCTTAAATCAATGGTACAAAGCTTTCCAAGTTCGATGGTCCAGATCAATTCCTCGCGAATCGGCAATTCACGTTTCGGGGTTTCGCAAAACAGTTCCCCTCTTTTCTTTCGATCTCTAGTTTTCCAAAATCCACATGATTCATATCCAACGACTCATAGCTTCTTGTAATCCAATGGTGTGGATCCTTTCTCATGAATCGGGACTTCACGGTTCACGAAATCGAAAAAAAATTCTCTTCTCCTTTCCAACTTCCGACTTCACGAAATTCAAGTGCGTCGGATCAACGGCTCACTCTCGCTGTGATTCAATGGTCTAGATATCTCCTTGTGAATCGGATGTTTGTGTTTCATGATTTTCGAGAGAAACTTCCTCCATTCTCCTAACTCCCGATTTCTGATTTCCCGATGAAAGGAATCAACGGTTCGATCTTCCTTGAGATCGACGATTCTCTACCTCTCCTAAGATTTCAAGTCTTGAATGACTCTCAGCGTTATCCTCCTCGGAGTTTCTTTTGATATAATGACGCATGACTATTGGCACTTCTCCCTCCAAGGATTCCTACCATTCATTCACGTTCTCAATGACTTCTTGCCAAATATCTTGGCGTCAATTCTTTTGGACTTGACTTCCTCCTTAACTTGAAGGATTTCAAATATTTTGAAGGCTTCGACGGTGTTTTCCCTCCCGAGCTTCTGTTCATGAAATTTCAACTTCACCCTGGTGCACACTTGTGCTCTGCATGTGAACTTGCATTGTTTCTCCCTGATCTTTTAACTTACTCAGTCTCAAAGGGACTCAGCCCTTCTGCGTCTTCCAAAAGAATTTGGGTGCCCTCCTGGCACACTCTACACTTGTCTTCTTGAGCCCTTCGAAAAACAAGTTTCCTCTATACGCACTCCTTGTGCTTGATATGCACACCTTGCATATATTACAGAAGAGAACATTTGAAACTCATACACTCACCAATATTACAACTCTTGTTCTATTCATTTCAAAAAAAAAAAAACATGATTACAACTCCTATCTTTCACAGACACATTACAATGAAAATTCGTCTAAAGACCAAGTCTCTCTCTCGCCTTCTTTATTATATTTGAAGACATCTCTAGCACTTTTTATGTTTTAATGTAACCATTACATTTGGATTCCTCTTTTCAAGACCTTCCCAATCATAGCTTCCTTGCTCAATTCTGAGCCTTGAGCAGAAAGCTATGATCCTTTAAAACTTGTGCTTCTTTTTCGATGCACTTCTTGTGCAACGATCTCTTTTCTTTGAGCTAACGGATCTTAGATATTTGTTGGACCCTATCACAAATTTTCAGGTCTTCAGTATTCTTTTGATGCAGGTTCGAACCAGACGAACCCAACATGCTTCCTTCCTAACCTTTTTCCCTTCTTTAACACAATTTTTGGGTACTAGCCCCTGTTCTCTCAGCCCCCGACCCACGCGACCATGGGTTGTGATCAAGCGCTAGATCAATAGGTGCTTACCCGGGAATTTGACTTCAGAAGTTTTCAAAGCACAACACAACAATCTCTCAGATTTCTAGATTACCAAACTCACGAAGTAGGGCGGATCAACTGTCCACGTCTACTCAACATCTGACGGCTGACACTTACTATGGAACCTCAGGCATCTGAGTTCCATAACTTTAGGTCTTCGGGACTTTGGAGATTCAAAGGATCTCGCATACACACATCTGAATTGTTAACCTATGAACATTCCCATGTCACCTTTGTTGACATCATTACGTCACATCACTTAACGTTTTCCAATTGTGGGGGCATGCAACGGTGGTTTGGAGTAACCCTTCTTTCATCCTGCAATTCTTCTGACACTGACACGTAACCCCTCGGTGAAACCGTGGTTTGGATTGCGGGACTGCCTTGGAGAATTAACTCCTGTGCAACTTGGGTCCTCGCAATTCCTCCTATTCATTGCTCTTGATGTATTGTGATCAACGTTGTTGTGGTTCCTTCGACCTTTAACTTCGTTATGTAACCTCGGGTCCCACTAACCATGCTCATACGAAGTGCCATGTGGCGAAATACTAGCGACTAACTCATGGCCCAATCAGATGGGTGTCACACATCACGTTCCATATGGCATTTCAACCTGCCACGGGCTCGAAACCCACTAACACATGGCACACATACCATGTGTCCACGTCCATCCAAGTGACGTCATCATGACTCACTACTTCGGCTCTTTGAGAACTTTCGCCCTTCACTATTGCATTTGAACTTTTAACATTGGCTTGATCCAACGGTCGAGCTCTCCTCTCTAGATCTACGGTGTAGACCCACTTCGGAGCTTCGGGCCTCATCCCTTCTCTTATTTTTGACATCATACTTCACTAAATTTGTGAAGTCTGAAGGGCTTCCGGTTAACTCCTCTGCACCTTCGCCAGATCTGACGGTCGTAAGGGGTTTCCCTTCCTTCCGAACAGATCCTATGGCTCAGAAAAGACTCTGTTACTCTATGGATTTCCAAAGGAATTCATGGCTAACTGCCTCGCAACACTACCAGATCTGACGGTCATGAAGGATTATCCTTCTCCCGAATAGATCCTAAGGTCCACATTACTCTGCGGCCCAACACCACTTATGTCGTGGTTTTATGACACCACTACTCCTCCTGAGCTTCTTAACATGGCCAAGGTAACCTCTTGGCACTCAAGAACGTTCTGAGGTTCGAAATTGGTTTCTCCGTACACAATTTCCACCTTAAACCTCGGGTCCAATGACCACTTATCCAGCCCATCCAGGCTTAGCGTTGAAACCATGGGTCAAAACTCAAATTTTGTCTACTTTGACAACAATTCTTTCTGATGCTTCAACTTCCACTAACATGGCCCATCCAGGCTCAGTGTTGTAACCATGGCTCTGATACCATATTGTAACATCCCCGGCCACCAACAGGTCGGGAAATTCCACCTACACAACCTTAACTTAGCCTTTAAAGCTTTGATACCATATTGTAACATCCATATAAACATAGAATGACTATTCTACATATATATAACATAATAATGCGGAAATAATAGTAAGCCTACACATGCAGCATATACAACATATACAAGCGATACTCATCAATTATAACATATGTGCCATTACACAGCATGTAAATGAACATAAAAGTGGTACTTATCTTTTATTAGAAGACCCCCAACTACGTACAGACCTTCCACGAACCTCCCAGCCTTAGACCATGTTGTTCATCACTCTCAGCAGTAGGTCACCCACGAGTTGGGACTAAGCTCCACCGAGCAAGGGAATCCTAGGCTAGGCAAGGTCAATGGAATATATACATTTTATGAGGAAGGATTCTCTCCTAAGAGCCACTTATGCCCACTACTCACAGACTCTCATTCCCCACATGCCTGTTCCACCCCAGAAGTATACACCTTTATTGTCACCAAGATAGTCCTTTGGCTAGTAAACCTCCCTCGCCTTGGGCTTCAGCAACAGACCGGATCAAAAGTCTCTGAGCTCTGTGGCAACTACAAGACCCCTTCCAGGAGTTCTCACTTCCTTTGTGCACTCTCTCACCTGGAGAGAGTCGCTCATAGGCTTGGCAACCTTCCTCTTCAACCAAAACCACCTCCCTCACCTGGAGAGAGTGTTACACACAGGCCAGAAAACATGTTTCCTTCAACTCGGTTTCCAACACAGTCGGGCAACCACGAGGCTCAACATGAACATACACTGGCCAGCAAGCCACACACAGTCAAGCACTGTGTGGCCACAATAGTCCACGGGAAACACAGACACGGGCTTCCCAAAACTGGGGACAGACAAATGCTACAACATAACAAGGCTCAACAATTACGGGACATTCAGTTTTCCCAACCAACAATACAGGACAGACTCATGGCTCTGGTTTCAGGTATGTGTGACAAGCAATCCATGTAGAGGTCGAACACAGAATCGACGGTTTTTATAGAGGGTGTATCGGCTCCTCAAGAAAACAACACAGGCTTCTAGTTTCAGAGTTGTGTGAGGGTATGCATGCAGAGGTTAGACGGGATTCACAGTTTCAGACAGCCGATGGCAGAATGCAGGAGGAACCCATGCGGAGGTTGGAAGAATGACTCACCACCCCCAACACAACTAACACTTCAGCTTTTAACTGCATGCACCTAGGTCGACACTTGTCTTCCTGGAGCCGCATGAGTTCCACTTAGCACATGTTCCCTTTACAGGAACTTAGGAAAACACTCAACATGTCCACCTTAGCCTTTAGGAAATAATAATAAATTATTATCCCCTTTAGAGGTAAGCCCCCTAGCTTAGCCCCTAGGCCCACGCACTTAGCCTCCTCCCTTACTCAACCTTGTGGAAGCTTAGTCCCCCATCACTCTTTCTTTGTGGTCATTCTGCGCGCAGTGATGTTTATATTTTATTAATGATCTGCATAATTACATATAAAAAATCAGGCTCCTGGCCTTTAACACCTAGGCTCTCCGACCTAATTGCCAAATAAGCCTCCTAGCTTATTATAACTCGTCTCACCAGCCTAGAAAACATGTTTACAAAATATAAATACAACCGGGGATTGCTCTTGGGGATATTACAGTAACTTTTCCACCCGCTTATCCCAGCCCCTTCTTGTCTTAGTTTCACGACATTGGAATTCATCACCAACTAGTGACTTTGAAATAAGAAGGTTTGTTTGCTTGGTTTGATTCCTAGATTTCATTAGTGAGTGATGTTTGTTTCCTCTAGTCGACCATATATTTTATTCGTTCTTTACTTGGATCGAGCAACATCAGCCTTTGTCGTTCATGTAGGATGCAAGGGTTACCCTCGAAATATCTGGAAGGTTACCAACCTTTGCCTCCTAACTCACCAAAAGGCTCTCCAGAGGGAGTAGTCAACAACGAGGTAGCTTCTGAAGTTGGAAGCACACATTCTTTAGAAGGATTTCGAATTGTTTTAGACTCTTTAGAGGTGTTCAGACTTCCTTCTCTCAGACCAGATGCACGTATACTTCAGATGAATTCATCAGGAGAAATTGTTGTTGTTGATAATATTGGAATACCTACTTGACCTAACATGGGATCTGGAGTAGAGCATCCACTTTTTCAAAGTGAATCATTTAGGAAACCGGCTCACATTGTCGGAACTTCTAATCCTAGTTCCATCCCTTTGACAATGTGTGATCTTTATGGTAACCTAGGAGCGGGTCCTGGTCAACCTATGGCATCACAAGTGCCTGAGACGTCTGTTACTTATACAGTACCTTTAGACCATTTTACTGGTACTACCAGTAATGTCACCACCGTTACAGACCAATTGTTTTTTGGTTCTCACTCATTTCCTACTCTTCATATGGCCCATTCTACTATGGTCCCACAAGCTACCATAATTCCTACTAGAAATGTGGTTATCTCCCAATCTTCGATTGGGACACCACTTCCACTTAGACCAAATCCATCGCTTCCCCCTGGGTATAGAGCTCTGAATACTTCTGTTGTTATCCCTACCTAGATTCCATCCAGAGGTTCTAGACTTTTTATTCCTCCTGGGTATAATGTTGTTGTTGGTTTTGTTCCTGCACCTACCCAAGTTCTCTCCGGAGGGTCGTATGTTCCTCCTCCACCATTGCTTGGAGGATCTGGCCCTAGTGGCTCCAACCCGCTTGGAGGCACTAGTATTTCTATCACTTCTGGTTTCCAGATTCTTGTTGGAGGTCAACCTCAAGCTAGGGGGGGACCTCAATTTGGGGGACAACATCAGATTGGGGCACAACCTCAACTTGCAGGGCAACCTCAGGTTGGAGTCCATTACCCACTAGATGGACAGAACGCACATGTGGTACAATCTCTACCTTGGAATATTCCTTTCCAAGGAAATCTACAACCTTCTGGGGGGAAACATCCTCAAGTTAACTCTTTTGTACCCCCTGACCTTGTTCAACCATATCCATGTTCTTTGAATCCCACTTGGGGTCCGAACGTTTAACCTAGTGTTCCTTTTCAAGGGAACCCCCCTAATCAACCCAACCCTATGGGCTATGTGCCTCAAAACCCTCCACAACTTAATCTGTCAGGATTGTCTCTTTATTTTCCACCTTATTACAGTCCTACTGGTATACCTACGGGGCTTCCCCCTCAAAACTAACAGTTTTCACAAGTGAACCAACAGTTTCCTTTCCTAGCCACTTTGGATTTACCTGATCTGTCTAGGAGTTTGAATGATCCTATCTTACATTCTCCTTATTGGCTCGTCATACCGACTAAGTTACCGTCCGACATCCCTAAATTTGACAATCGAGTAGGAGAAGATCTGAATAATCATGTTATGACTTTTCATCTGTGGTGTTCATCCAACTCCTTGATGGATGACTCCGTCAGATTACGACTTTTCCAATGGACTCTCACGGGTTCGGCAGCAAAATGGTACATCAAGTTACCGTGATGTTTCTTCAATGAATTTAACACCCTAGCTATGGCCTTTCTGACACATTACTAGTTTCCAATTCGATACGAGACATGAACCAAAATTTTGAGTTCTTTCAAGCAATCCTCATCCACTCATATTTCTGATCACATCCATGAGTGGAGGAGGAGAAGATGTCTAATCAAAAGTTCCCTTTCCTAATCAACTATTGACCGAGTGGTTTACCAAATCACTCCTTGGGCTTATCACTCGTGATGTCGCCATGGGTGGTGTTGTCACTGAAGAGCAGGCGAATAGTTGTGCTTAGTATCTCGATCTCATTTATTCACAAACAGGAACACTTTACAATTTGATCCTTGACGCTCCTCGTCCTTCCACAAACCCTACCCCAAAACCTCCAGCAACTTCTCATGTTGTTGATGGTGTGATTGGAACCTTCCACGTCGAGACTCAATCGAAGCAAGCCCATCACACCAATCCCAAATCTAATAATTCTATTGCACAACACACTCCTACTCCTACTCCTTCCACCGGTAAGATCGTCGAGGTTAATTTTGTTCAATCCATGCCTGTCAGAAAGAATCAAAATAAAAAGAAAGGAAAGGGTAAGAACAAGGAGGACAAGAATAATAATCCACAATCTGATAAAGACAAAACACAAACCGCTAATGAGGAAGACAAATGTAAGCCTCATTACCCCTACCTTATTTGTGGTGACGATCATTACACGAAAGATTGTCTGAGATGCACCAAGGTCACTAAGTTCCTCCAAGGGAGCAGAAAACCTTCTACACTTGTCATTTTGTCACAACCTTTCCCTTCTCAGCAGCAAGCCCAGTTGGTCTTTCATGACCAAGCTACCCCTTCTACCTCTTCTTGTGTCCTTGTGTGTACTCGTGATTCTAAAAAGAATGAAGTTGCAGTCTCAACTCAAGCCAAGGATTACTCTATGTTAAAAGAGAAAGTTGATGATATATCACCTCTGTTGGTTCAACCTTCTCCTTCAACTTCACCTCCAAACGGTCCTCTTCATCTCGAAAGACCAGATCTCAATACATTCCTTCGCCCTCCTCCCAAGGGAGTTGTTCGAAAGTCTGCGTTCAATCCTCATGCACGTGATGCACAAAACTACAGTATTGTATAAGACCTTGTGCAAGCACCCTCTGCGATGTCAGCTCTCAAAGTCCTTCAAAGTTGTCCTACTCAACGGAAGGCACTGTTAAATGCCATTGGTGGAATTGATCCCACGGATACCAATTTAATAATCTTTGACTTGGAAGATCATGTTCTGAGGCTTCCTCCTCAATTAGCATTTCAGATCCAAGTTGTTGTTGAGAACAAGAATATTTGTAGGACTGTTATTGATGAGGGAGCCTCGACTTGCGTCATGTCCGTCACTTGTTGGAAATCCATCGATTCTCCTACCCTCACTGAATCCCACAATACACTTAAGGCTTTCAATGATACATGCTTTAAACCCTACAGTGTTCTTCCATTGTTGTCTATTATGTTGGAAGGTAAATCGGTCAATGTCGAGGTTGAGATCTTTGATGCACCTCTTGATCATAAACTTTTACTTGGCTGTAGCTGGATTGATTCCATACATGTAGTTGTGTCTACCCTTTTCTATGTGGTACGTTTCCCACACCAAGGAAAGGTCATTATTGTTGACCAACTGGCCTTCTTTAATTCGGATTCCCATACTAGCAACGTTCCTTTTATCTCAAAGACACCCCCTGGTTATGATAATGTCGGAGTGGGTCTTTTGAAAGATTCAACTTTGATGGGTACTTTTCCAATCCCACCACCTGATATTCTCCCTCATTTTGTTGCCTCTATTAAAATGATATCCACCACCATTCATGAAACCCCTGCTTCATACGACCCATGGGTAGTACCTAGCCCTAGTGATTACCCTTGTTACGGTGACAAGATGCCTTTAAGTCTGGTCGAATCCGCTTACCAAGCTATTCAATCGGCAACCCCCTCCTCTCCTTCTCTCTATGATTCATCTTCCGATCCATTCCACGTGATATTTCCTACTGATAAGATGATCATGTCATTCATGTCTATGGAAGACACTCCCTGGGATGATGGGCATCATCGCTCCATTCTCTTCATAGAACGTGACACCATAGAGAGTTATCAATGGATTTTGACTCTATCGAACATTGTTGTTGTTTTTTCTGTTCCTAAGTCAATGCACGATGTTTTGTACGAAGGGAACTTGAGCAACATTTCACCTACCATCCCGCTCGACATTTCCATTAAACCCGGAGTCATGGAGAATGTTCATATCGAAGCCTCATGTTCTACTAATGAAGTCCACACGTATAAAGCCCTTTTCCAAGAATTTTGTGACGTTTTTGTTTGTAGTTATGAAGAGATGCCAGGTATTGATCTTGATATCATTGTCCATGATATTAAGACATACCCGGACACTAAACTCATTCAGTAGAAACTTTGTCCAGTAAATCCACGCAAAGTTGTTGCTATCAAGTTTGAAGTTGGAAAACTTCTTAAAGTTGGCTTTGTCTATCTCGTGGATTTGACTGATTGGGTATCCAATCTAGTTCCGGTGAATAAGAAACAAGGTACCATCCACATTTGTGTAGATTATAGAGACATAAATAAGGCTTGTCCTATGGACAATTACCTGACCCCTTTCGTTGACCAGTTCGTTGACGACTGCGTTGGCAGTGAAATCTTCTTGTTAATGGATGGTTTCTCTAGCTACAATCAAATTAATATTCTACCCACGGACCAACACAAGACCACTTTTATTTTCGCTTGGGGAACCTTTTCCTATCGTAAATTACCCTTTGGTCTCAAGAACACTGGTGTGACTTTTCAGTGTGCTATGTCTTATGCTTTCCATGATATTAAGCACATCGTGCAACCCTATATTGATGATATATCGGCGCATTCCATGCGTCGCCAAGATCACCCAACTCATTTAAGGGCCATTTTTGTACGTTGTCATTATTATTGTATCCGCTTAAACCCACACAAATACATTTTTTGTGTGGAGTATGGACGACTTCTTGGTTTTATTGTGTTGATACACGGGATTCGAGTAGACCCCTTGAAGGTTGAGGCTATCCTTAATCTACCTCCTCCTTCCACTTTACGCCAGCTCCAAAGTTTGCAAGGGAATGCAAACTTTATACGTCGTTTAATCCCCAATTACACTGAATTGATGAAAGGATTCACTCGGTTACTCAAAAAAGGTTACGAGTTTGTATGGGACGATACTGCAAACAAAGCCTTTGAAGCTTTGAAACTTGCCTTAACCTGTACACCATTACTATTTCCCCCTAACTATAGCCGGGATTACTTCCTCTACTTAGTTTCTTCGAACTCTACCATTGCCATGGTCTTAGTCTAAGAGGATGATTCACATGACGAACATGTGATATACTATTTGAGTCGGAGTCTTACGACTACCAAGACCAAATACTTATATGTGGAGAAACTGGCCTTGGCAACTGTTCAAGTTGTCCAACGTTTTCTTCATTATATCTTGTTACGCTGAACCACTGTTATTTTTTATTGCAACCCTATGCAACACATCCTTAACCAACAATTTCTAGGGGGCAAGTACTCCAAATGGATAGTGATTCTCCAAGAGTTTGACTTGGAGTTTGAACG
>WSFP011519111.1:0-12623 GCA_009831015.1 Picea engelmannii
TTTAATGGCTTGCAATAAAATTAATTTGATGTAGACATTCCTTAATTTAGAGACTAAGTCAAATTCAGGGTGAAAATTTTGTTTCTTCAATCTTAACCTTTCCGCATATGAAGGAAAATTGGATGACTAGGGAAGATCTGAATGTGGAGAAGTTTTCTTTATTTTGAAATTATCAATTATTTGTGTGGGAGTTTCCTCCTTTGACTCTTCTTCAATAATTGTAGGATATTTCTTATTAAGCACCTTTCTTGACCTAAGTTGAATTTCTTGTAGGTCCACAGGGGTGACCAGATAGGTCGGAAAGGGTTGTAACTCAGTGTTGAAAGCAAGATGAGGTACCTTATTATTGGGGTTAGTAATTGGTTGAGAAAGAAACTATGTTGGTCTTGAAGGTTGGGTGGATGGAATTTGTAGTTATTGGGGTTGTGCGAGTTGTAATTGTTGAGGTGGTGCAATTAGTTGTGTTTGTGGTTGTGTGGAATATGAAATTTGTTGGGGATATGGTTGTTGTGAATATTGTTGAGGTAGTGTCATAGGTTATGATGTTTGTGGGGGTGTAGGATAGGTATAGGCATGAATTTTACCATTGTTGGGTCCCTACCATCATTTTTTCCAAGGATAGATGTGAACCTCCTGTGGGGCCATCCTTTCCAAGGCATAGTAGGATCCAAGCATTGTGGTGAATATTGTTGACTAGAAAAATATGAAGTAAATTGAGATGCAGTATTTGAAGTCATACTTGGTGCCCTTGGTTGCCAAGGTCTTTTTGGTGCAAGTGTACATAATTGATCAGTTTCTTGACTCTCCCCTTGCTACACTGCTTTAAGTCCCAGTAGAGCAGGGCACTACTTTGTTGGATGTTCTCCTATAGGAATGGCACAAATTGTAATATTATCAAGAGGACATTCTCTTAGTGGGTATTTCTCTCTACAATTAAGACAAAAAATAGAAAGAGTTGATTTTTTGTATTATTTTTTCTTTTTTAATTGCAAAGTATCTAATTGTAAACTAAGAGTGCCAAGAAGATCAGTTTTAAAATTTTCAAGAAAATTTCCTAATTCATTCTTGGTGATACCA
Organism: Picea engelmannii; assembly: GCA_009831015.1. Classification (NCBI taxonomy): domain Eukaryota; kingdom Viridiplantae; phylum Streptophyta; class Pinopsida; order Pinales; family Pinaceae; genus Picea; species Picea engelmannii. Next base: position 1,078 of record WSFP011519111.1, read on the forward strand.
CTAGTAGCATATTTTTTGACTTTGGAAAGAGTGTCCCTTGGTCCTTTTCCAGATCTATCCTATCTCCAAGAATATATTCTACATAAATCACAAATTTCTTCAAATCTTAGTCGAGATACATCACCAGATCCCATTAAGTTGACCAAATTTATTGATTCATCTAATAGGCCTCTCAAGAAAATGGTTCTAATTGTTTATGTCTCTAACTTGTGTTATTTATATCTTCAAAGATTATACAAGAATTTCTCAAGATAGTCCTCGAGGATTTCTTCCTCTTTCTATGTCATTTTAAATATTTCTTCTCTTAATTCCCTAGCCTTACAATAATATTGATATTTCTAAATTTGTTCCCATGTTCTAATCGTGCCCCCACCTAGATCCATAAACCAGTGGAGAGATTCATATTTAAGGATGGTTGGGAACAACCTTAGCTTTTGTGCATTAGAGGTATACTCATAGCTTCGAAAGAGAATATCAAATTCAAAAAGAAAAGAGTCAGGGTCTTCGCTTACCAGACCATGGAAGTGAGGTAGAACTAAGGGGTGTATATTCTTCCTCTATAAATTTATATTAGGGTCTACTATTGGAAACCCAAAAGTCACCTCTTCATCTCCATGTATTTTGCCTCCATCATTGGTATGTATTTCTCCTTCTCCTGCAACGATGTGTTTGTTTCTAAATATGATGTACTCTAAAGGTATGTGTGGAGATATTGGTTCCAGGATTGGGTTGAATGCTTCTTCTTATTTCTCTAGTTGATGATCTGAGCATCCTGCTACCTCTGCTTCTATTATAGGACTTGTTGGAGGAACAACGGGTTTCTTAGCTGCACTTGTTGTAGGTTTTTGTTTGGTAGAACTACCTTTTGGAATTGTACCTTCTTGTCCTCCTTTTATATACTTTACTGCCAACAAGTTAGTATTTGAAGGAGTATTTTTAACTGGTAAAAATACTCTACATGTTCCCCTAAATCTACCTCTATTATCCCTAGCTCTATTCATGTAGCACTAACATATCTTTAGAACTAGTGAGACAATGTACTCACCAAAGTGAATGTGTATGGCTAGGACCTCTTCAAAAATTCTAAAGTAAAGGCCCTTTGCATCTTACCATCCACTGTCCCACCAGGATCTAGTATGCTAGAACTTTAAAGAAAGGAATCACACATAGCAAAATTCTATTCTAAAGTATGCAAGAAAAATTAGTCTTAGAAGTGCTACTCCCTTGTAGCATCTCCCGACAATGACGCTAAAAATGTTGAGCTAACTAATTAACTTAATTATTGATCATTAAATCATCAATTCGTGGGCGTAAGCTTAGACGTGCCAACACTATATGTTCATGGACTATGACAAGAATGTCTATCTAATATATGTAAAAGAACATGAAACTATACTCTTATCAAATCACAAGAAATTCCTTCATTGGGAAACAAAACAAGAAAGTGATCCACTGGCACATGCTACAATATTTCACTCCGTCAATTCATGAGTGTTCATGTAAGCAATTCTTAGAAAAAATCTCATTCCTACCTTCAAGACACTATTATTGTAATTGCAAAAAAAAACAAATCATATAAAGGATTTTTGGGAAATTAATCTATTCACATTTTTCCAATTGTAAAATGACTCACTGAGTTAATAATAAAGAGTTTTACAGGCTTAAGTTGTAAATATTGCAATAAGCTTTACCCAACATTCATTATAATGAAACAAACTCAATTTTATCATTTAAACTCTAATGAGATCTATGCTACCTATAATCAAAGAAGTTCAATCACTAAAATAAGAGTATAGAGAAAAGGAATGGCAATAATAAGGATCGATCGATACACACATTTACACACAAAACTTATATCAGCAAACTCAAACACTCTCTCATTAAATCTAGGATCTCGAATAATAAAACCTTGTATTTCAAAGCTAATAAATTTATTTCAAAAGTAATGCAATTATAAAGCAAAGTTGTAATACAATTGTTCAATTTATATATGAATCATTACTCCATAAAACTTAGAAACAAAGATATATTGTTTACAAAACGAAATTACATGAAAACAGAGTTATGATTCTGATGTATATAAATGATGAAATTGAAATGGTTGTAGGGCTATGTTGACGGAAAATTTCCCATTCAAACAAAATCTATTGACAAGTTGTCATACTGAACGTGATTAGTCATTAGAGCATAAACAACCATGAAATTAATTATATAAAATAAATGAAAACACAGTTAAACAGAACAAAGGAAATTTACGAAACACACTTACAATCCTAAGCTAGTAATACATGGAAATGTTACCCAGATTGGTGGGCCCTCCCAATCAGCTTCTCATTGCTAAAATGACTACAGAGATAGATCAAATGGAACCACAAACTGAACTTCAACACACCAAAATTTTATTAAGAAATATCGATAAATCAGTAGAGGAGATGTTTGTCTCAAAGTCTAATTGTCAATTGTCTATTTCATGATACTACATACTCTTACCTTACATCGCTCAAAACATTGTTTACAAATATTCATAGGTCAATTATGATCGAATCCATGTTCTCACGCATTGGACATATCGAATACATTTGAATAATTGCAATAGATAATATAATTAAACCTGTGAGTGCAAATATAACCTTGATTTTGTTCATAAGATATTCTCATGACATGAAATGCATGAGAATATCTCCCAATTTCATCCTCGAACTGATTTTCTATTGGCACATTGATTTGGAGAAGAGGGTTGACCTTGATCTTTGACTAAATGTGGCGATTTCCCTTCTCATTCTAGAACCAATGGGAGGAGCATAAAACCATATCGAGGTTGCTACAGAGAGAACTTGGGTCTCGATTTCCCTTCTAGAACCTTGGAAGTATGATGAAAAAAGATGTGGGTTACTTGACCTCTATGTGGATTAGAGGACCTGATCTTAATCAACCATCATTAGTAACAAAACAAACTTTTATTCATTCTAATTCATTAAAAACGATTGGAAAACACTAAAAAACCAAGGAAATTACCTTATGAGCCTTTGAATGACCTTTATAGAAAAAAGAGTGTTGTATGATGAAAAGAGTGGTTTTTATGGGTCAAAAAGGGGTTCAGTGGCAGTGAAAATGGTGTCAATTTAGAGACCCAACAAACCTTATAAATACATATATATTAAATTATTACATTTCTAGTGTTATATTTGTATGTAGGCTAGAACCCCTGCATTGCACCCTTTCATTATATATATATATATATATATATATACCAAGGAGACCTAGCATTAGGTGTTGGAATTATTGTCATTGATATCAAAGTATTACTAATGTCATTAATGTAATATTATGTCATTACAATACACACAACATTTCCAAGATTGATTTTTATATATAGGTCTACAACTATATTAAAAAATGGGTGCATGTGAAAAAGTAAAGAGTGAAATGGTGGTTTCAAACTCGTGGATTTGGGGTATTTTCCCATGGCATTTGGGTATTTTCCCATAGTATTGGGAATTAATTATTTAATGAATGGACATGTCCCTTCATGAAGGGTTATGAAAAATTATAAAAAGAGAAAGCATTGACAGAAAGTTAGTGTGTGAAAAATGGATTAGCAAAGATTGAATTGTGAAATTAGTTTAGGGCATCTTGGAATTTTTGCAATAATTTGTTTCTAGGACGTTTCAGAACTTGAAATTCGGAAGAGACAGAGGAGATATCTTGGTGTACTTTTGGTAAAAAAATTATGTTGGATACTTTTGGAGATATGGCTTGTGGAATTTAGGGTTCTTGAATGCTCCTGAAATCAGTTTCAAATAAATCAGCTTGGCACTTTCACTATAACCTTTTTTTTATGTTTCATACCCTAATATTTTACATAGGTAGAGGAGATATGTCATTGTAAATGCGGTAAAAATATTAGATGTTGGTCTGCTATACTTTTGGAGATATGTCTTGTGGAAGTTAGGGTTTATGAATGCTCCTGAAATCAATTCCAAACAGGTCATCCTGGCACTTTTGCTATAACTTATTTTCTAGGATCTTTTAGACTCTAATATTTTCCAGAGACATATGCAAGATATTGATGTACATGTGGTAAAAATATCATATGATACTTCTCTATACTTTCATAGACATGACCTGTGGAAGTTAGGGTTCTTGAATTCTCCTGAAATCATTTTCAAACGGGTCATCTTAACACTTTTGTTGTAACTTATTTTTCTGGGATTTTTTAGACCCTGTGATTTTGCAAAGAATAGTAGAGATCTTGGTGTACATGTGGTAAAAATATCATATGTTGGTTCACTATACTTTCATATATATTCTCTGTGGAAGTTAGGGTTCCTGAATACCCCCGAAATTAGTTTCAAACAAGTCATCTTGACACTTTTTATATAACTTATTTTATGGGATGTTTCAAACCTTGAGATTTTGTAGAGACATAGTAGACATACAGAAATACCTTAGGTAAAAGTTTCATAATCCAATTTGAAAAATTGGATATGTGGCATGTTGTACAATTATGTTCTTAGGAAGAGGCCCAAAACAACAAGCTTTGCAAAAATTGTCATTTGGAAATTCAGTTTTTTGTCAGACCTGGTAAAGAAAAAAGTAGTGAGAAGACATGGTGAAGGAAAAAGTAATGAATAGAGCTAGTAATCGTAGAAGCAGCAAGAAGAAATAGTGAATGAATACATATCAATTAGACTTGGTGAAGGTTGGTGAATCTTAGAGATTGATGTCTCTTGCTAAGTTGGTACTTAGCAATGGGGATTTTTGTCTCTAGTAGATTGATGTCTATGAATATTTGTAAGAGATTGGTGTATCTTGATAAAAAAATTCTCAGTGGTGGGGATTGGTGTTTCCATTATATTGGTGTCAACGAAGATCTAAAAGAGATCGATGTCTCTTTCTAATTTGGTGCTTAGCAGTGGGGATTGGTGTCTACAAATATCTATAAGAGTATATTAGTATTTACAAGGACTTTTATCAGTGGGGATTAGTGTCTCCAATAGGTTGGTACCTACAAATATTTGTAACAGTAGGTTGGTGCCTACAAAGAATTATAAATATTTTTTTGTGGTTTTCTCCCGAAAGGGTTTCCGTGTAAATCTTGTGTTCTTCGTTCTGCAGTTAATATGTGATTTTTTTCTTATGGTTGATGAATGTTTGAAAAGGTAAAAAATTGTATTATATTGATTCGCCACCCCACCCCCCCCCCTTCTCAGTATAAGTGTGTGCTTGACAATTTTTATCAAACCAGATTCCTTTGGAAACATTTTAACCACTATAACGTAAATATCAAGAGCACACATGGCCAATCAAGAAGGTTTCTCCACAAATAGGGATTTGTTGTTTGGTAGAAAAAAATATTCCTCCTGGAGCATAAGGATGCGAACCTATTTAATGGCTCTTGGTTTTTATATTTGGAAATTAGTCATGACTGGTTATATAGCCCCAACAACTCTACCAACAAATTCAGTTGGGAAGAATCCTAGTGAACATAATGCAAAAGATATTAATGTCATCTTGTGCATTCTATCGGAATCTGAGTTTGTCAAGGTGATGCGTTGTAAATCGACAAAATAAATTCAATACAAACTTCAAAATGTCTATGAAGGAAATGACAAGGTTAAGAAGGCAAAGCTCCAAACTCATAGAAGATAATTCGAGAGTCTAAAAATGAAATATGGAGAAAACGTTGCATCATATCTTTTCCGTATGGATGAAATTGTCAACACCATCAAAGGAGATGGTCAAAATATTGAAGAATTGACAATTGCACAAAAGGTGTTAAGGTCACTCCCCTTAAGATTTGATGCCAAAGTTTTTTCCATTGAAGAAATGAAGGATATTGATTCATTAACAATGGATAAAATGCATGGGATTCTCACAACATTTGAAATGAGGGCAAAGAAAGAAAAATAATCAAAGAAAGAAACATCATTCAAATCCTCAAAGAAGACAAAGAACAGAGAGCATGAATCAAGTGATATCTTCGACAATGAATCAGATGCAATGGAAGCCCATTTTGTGAGGAAACTCGAGAAATGATCCAGAAAATTCAAAGGTAATATTCTCTTTAGATGTTTTATTGTAGAAAAGTAGGACATTTTGTTGATAAGTGTCCATATGCAAATGATGAAAGTAGTGATGATGAAGAATACCATAATGTAAAGAAAGAGGGAAAAAATCATCAACACAAAAATAACCACAAATAGGACAAGCATGAAAAGAAGAAGAACTCTTATAAGAAGAAGAAGAATCTCTACTCAAAAGGGGTTAATGTAACACCATGTTTCCCCTAGTTTGTAAATATAACTATAATGGCCAAGAGACTATGGAAAACTCAATATGTGTGAATGTTTGACTTGATGGACCTTTGTATAAAGGGTCAATGAATGTAAATCTTGTTATTTACTAGAAAATGGATAAGTGTTGCATGACTATTGGAATGGGGATGTGCTAAGAGAGACCATGAATGTTATGAAAGAGATGGTGAAGGGGACCATGAATGGTTGCATTAACCTTCACCAAACCAGTACATTACTGAATTTAATTGCTCAGGAGAAGAACAGTCCTCTGACCCAGAACTGAATTACAGTCAGGTTGGCAGGTGGGAAGACCTCCTCAAGAGTTAATGAGGGGATGGGGTAGAGCACCCATCTGTAAGGCTTTCAGACCTGACCATGGACTAGGAATTCGAGCCACACACAATCTTGATGAAAGAGGCAAGAAGGAAAGGTGTGGTGGGTAGAGAAGACCTGCGAACAGTGTAGAGACGATAGGCTAAGCTCTCGGGTTCAAGAAAGAACTGAGGGATGAACATTCTGGTCGCAGGGAGATGGCTAGTCGAGTTATGATACAAGCTAATAAATGGGGATAGTCCTCCTTTCTTGGTATCGAGTAAACCATTGTTAAGGCCCTGCGGGAGGAGGAGAGTAACCTCCGTCTCTACTGTCACTGATCCGGAAGAAAAGATTATGTGCAGAGCATCGTGGTCTAACTCAGGGGTGGCTAGTGTTAAATCTGTTAGGATTGACTGAGCATATGGTTGGGAGGAAACGGGCACCCCTTTCAACAGTCACTTCACATTATCTAGTTCTGATAAGTATTTTCCCTATTTTATGTATTAATCGGGAATAATGTATGAATTCTTGGATTTATACATCTATGTAATTATAAATAATTTATGTGTGGAATAGTTATGATATGTGTATGCCCTCATCTCTTCATGAGCTTACACTTCTGACTGATAGTATGTATGCCCATATTAGCTCATGAGGCTACCTAGGGAATAATATTGTAAGACGGTCGAGATGGGAGATACCGCGTCGACCTAAACCTGTCTGTCTGAAGAAGATACCTCTTTCAGACTCTTTGTCATGCAATTGGGATTCCAGGCCCAAGTCCTTAACCATTTCATGAAAAAGCTCAGGAAGAATAGAGAAGTTCAAGACTTGAAAGGATAAGGTCTCTTCGTTTGGAAAATGAGCAGACGAGATCTGTTCAAGAAAACCCATATGACCAATACCCACTAACCTTAGGCTAGGCCTAAGGAAGCTATGTCCTCTTGGCTTCAGAGCTCCGAAAGTTATGGACTTTGGAGTATGACCGACCTTGCTAGACTTATACTGGCCAAAGGTAACCGGGAGACTCAGTTTCTCGCAAGGATTGACCGGTGTGGGGCGGTTACCCAAGTAGCTAGGTGAACTCGCATGACCAACTAGACCAGGCTCCAAAACCCCAAAGGTTGAAGCCGCGAAGGACTCAACATCGTAGATCAAGAGATCCTTTAGGTCCCTTCCCATTCATTGATATATTGGGGACACGTGGTGCTAGCCCCTTTTTCGTTTGGAGATCAGGCACTTCAGGAGATAAGAGGAGTTTTCATCACAACACTCCTGAACGTCAAACCCCAAAAGTAACAAGAGTCATAGATCTATGAATCTATGTGATCAGATCTTGACCATGAGATTTAAGGAATTTTAGAAGCCTATCAGTTTGAGGTGATGTTGTGTAATGACATCACCCAGGGTGACATGGACCCCAACTTGACATGCCACGTGTCACCCAAGTCCATGTGTATCATGTACCCTATAGGCCGCCTGGAACGTAACATGTGTTAGTTCCTGATATGTGTCTGTCTAGCCAACGTGGTTGGTGAGATGACCGGAACTTTGGGAGTCTGAGACTTTGGACTCTAGAAGATCTGGAATGTAGTATGGTAGAGAGGCCCAATGGCCCGAAGGCCTGATCCACATGGTGCAGTGACATCATCCAGGGTGATGTGGACCCCATCTTTACATGCCACATGTCATCCGATTCTGTGTGTATCATGTACCCTATAGGCCCCTTGGAATGTAACATGTGCCAGTTCTTGATATGTGTCTTCCTGGACAACATGGTTGGTGAGATGACTGAAACTCCGGAAGTCTAGGACTTTGGACTCCAGAAGATATGGGATGTAGTGTGGTAGAGAGGCCCAATGTCTTGAAGGTCGGAGCCATGTGGTAAGATTACGGTACTTCAAAAGTTCAGAACTCCAGGCGGTCTCATGCATATATAGTAAGGAGGCATGAAACGTCGGAGCGTCGAAACTCTGAATTCCTCCACAGTTAGCATAGGAGGAAGAGAGTGAGTCCAGTCATGGGATCAGTCTGTGAATGGTCTTCCACCATGGGGGAAGGAACTTGGGGATAACACGTGTGAGGTGGATCCATGTGGGTGCCACGTGGCCCTCAATAAACACCCAAAGAACTTTGGAGAGATATATCTGCAGGTCGTGGGCTCAATTTTGAGCATGGAGAGCATGGTTGGAAAACATTAGATGAGCATAGTGTAGTAGAAACCCCAAATGGAGGGTTTGATCACCTAAGGAGAACAAAATTTTGAGGCCCCTCCCTAGGAAATCCACATAGGGGTCAAGTGTGTTACAAATTGGTATCAGAGCATGGTTACGACACTTGGCCTGCTTGGTCTCATGGACGAGTTGCATAAAAACCATATTTAAAGAATTTTAAAGGTGACACCCTACCTTGACTCTCTCCTAAAGAGTCTGGGTAAACTCTTACTGGAGAAAAGAATGAAAATTTTATATTGTGTTTATGTATTTAAGAAATATGAATTATGTGTTGCTCATGGACTAATAAATTGTTAGCTAACGACAAGTGTTTTTGTCAGCACTCAAGCAGTCAATGAACCGTGGGAAACTACAATCATAAAGGATGGTGACGCGCCATGAAGTGGGGGATGGCTCCCACAATAGATAAGAAGAATATGACAAAAGGAGGGTGGTGGAAACCCCTCTGGATATGGATGAAACTGTAAGAAGCCTCATGGATGAATTACAGAGTTGCAAGGCTGACAATGAGATATTGATAAAGGAGCAAGAAAAAAAAATGGAAATTAATGCACTCTTTCTACAGAGCTTATCCAATATACAGAGGCAGCTGCAGCATGGACCTGCAACTAGTCATGTGGACCAACGACATACAAAGAGAAGTCAAAGCCCACCTGAAATATGAAAATGTGGTCCCATAAGTGGCCACACGGGGAGAAGTACCTTGAAGAAGGTCCAACCTGGAGACAAGGGATTCTCATCGGGAGAATCCTATGGAAAGGAAACTGGCAACTCCGAAGGATCTTCTAATAGAAAAACTAGCTCACATTCTCAAAGGAAAGGCAATAAGCGAAAGCATTATGAAATTCATGACCTTGAAGAGTTCAAGAAATCCAAACCACCCTCTTTCAATGGAGACTGAAAAGGGATAAGAGGCAGAAGCTTGGCTACTTGGTTTAAAGAAGTACTTCAGAGTTCATGACTACTATGAAATCTTGAAGGCTCGAATAGCCATTTTCAACCTGAATGTGTTAAGCCCTAATATTGGATCATTACCCCTTAATTGGGGCATATTACATTAGTAATGTTATTTTATTTATGTCAGCTTTATTCCATTAGTTGTAGTTATACCTACCAGTCTCCTATATATACCAAGGAGACATTTTCATTTGGAATCATCTTGTACTTGAACATTTATGTGGGCTAAAAGGAGTTTGCCCCCTCGAAGGGGATTATTATGAGAAATTATCTCTTTTTCAAGGTGTTGAGTACTTATTTTGAGGTTTTTCTATGCTATAGTGATATTTGGTTCTTAACATATGGTATCAGAAATGAAGCTCTTGGGGTTTCGCTACTACATCTAAGATACCTTGGAATTTTCTCTCTAACTCCTTTTCTACAATGTTTCAGAAGGAACGGCTTGGAGGATATTTAGTAGACAGATCAAGGTACTTTGGGTTAAAATTTCAACTCCTAAGGCCTTATAATTTCGTAGATATAGCATGTACAAGATAGGGTTCTGAAATCATCCTGAACTGAGTCATTGTGAAATTTTCGCTATAAAAAAAATTTTGTAGCATTTCAGACCCTAAAATATGGAGGATATTCACATAAATTAGTAAGGTATCTGTGGTAAAACGTTCTTCTTCTAGTTCATCTTAAATTTGTAGATACACCATGTGGAAGATAGGGTATCTAACTAGTCCTATTGACTAGTCTCAAGAAGGTGTTCCAGGTAAAACAATCATAAATTCTTCCTAGAGTATCCAAATTGAGTGGGACTAATTTCATTGGATAGTGGACAGCATATAGTATTTCCGGTATGAGTTTCAGAATTTTTTGTCAATTATTTTGTGCGGGGCACGCTATACAAGTGAGATCGCGTGGAAAGGCCAAAAATCAGCAAGTTGTGGGGAAGTTACCATAAATTCCACTTGGCACATCCAATTTTGATCAGACCTATGGAATTGCAGAGAAGAAATATCATAGAACTACATAAAATAAAGTTTCATACCCAGAAGGGCCGAAACTTGGGAGATACAACAGAAGAAAGATTGTCTAGCAAAACCACCTCAAAATCAAGGTTCAAAAGTGATACTTGGCCAACATGCCACCCAAAAAGGGAACTTCTACACCAAATAATCCTCCAGAAAATCCTTCTTGGACTCTTGATGAAGGTGAATAAATGCGTAGGGACATAAATGGTTTACAAAAGAAGATAGTAACAAAAGATGAACTACAAGAGATGGAAGCTAAGTTGGAGGCAAAGATGGATGGTTTAAAAGAGGAGATCATGGAAGTATTGAAAAAATTCGTAACAGAGAAGACACCTAAAAGTGAAAATGCATCCTATGAAATTCATGATGAGCACACAAGGAAGGTGAATCAGATGTCCCTCAAGAAAGACAAGAAGGATAATAAATTATCACCAAAGTACTATGGCCCTTATAAGGTGTTGCAAAAGATTGGTACTATGGCATAAAAATTGGATTTGCCTGCATCTTCACGAGTACACCCATTTTTCCATGTTTCATGCTTAAAGAAGGTTATAGACGAAAATATCATTGTTTAAACTATATTGCCAAAACTTGACGAGGAAGGAAAAATCATATTGGAGCCTGAAGCCATCACTGACACAAGAATTTGCCAGCTGAGGAATAGATCCATTTCAGAGTATCTCATTAAATGGAGGAAACTATCGGCTGAAGATTCCACTTGG
>WSFP011519123.1:0-12622 GCA_009831015.1 Picea engelmannii
TATCCTACCAAGAAGTTCTGGATCAGAATAAAAGACATTAAAGAGGTTTCTTTTTTGCAAATTTTCATATACCCGACATTGCTTCGCTGCCAGAGGGCCTGTTCAGTACCCCGACGAAGTTGTCTTGGTGCCATGCATGCATTTACCCGCTGCCAGCGGACCTGTTCAGCATCCCGGCGGGTTTACAAGCACTTCCTACATCTCTTCTTAATAATTTTTATTTTGTTTTTCATAGATATATAGCTGAGCGAGGTGATGCTGAAAATCTTGATATTTTAACATATTTTTTATTTTTTTTAGACCTCATCAAATTTTTTTAGAACTGTCCTTTATTTAGATCCAGAGATGTTTTATTGACAAAAACAACTTCCTAATACAGGGAGACATCTTCTGAGTCATTCCTTTACGGAAAAGGAACAACGTAAAAAGATAATAGATGATCATGACGAACTTTACTCAGAGATCGAAATCAGTAAACTTCTTTCAAACAACAGACTTTTCCAACACAGATATAAACTTCAACAATATATCATTGATGTTTGTACAATTTTTTTAGAAGTTATTTCAGCGAAGAAAATTTCTTTTGTCTTTGTATGAATATCTCAGTATACAGGTGTGTGTATTTCAAAGAAAACAGAAACTGATAAATTCAAATCAAAATAAAAAACAGAAAGCAAACGAAAACGCAAACAAAAATAAAATATTTACATAATATACAAGGGTAGTCATCAAGCAAAGTATCTCTTCAGGGCTTGGCCATTCACCGGGTAGGTGTCAAGCTGCCCTTCAATATTCTACAATCGAAAAGAACTGGGACCCAACTTTTCAGCAATTAAAAACGGTCCAAGCCATAAGTTTTGAAATTTTGTGTGCTCTCCCTTTCCCTCGTGTGGTTTGTCCCACTTCAAGACGAGATCACCTACTTCAAAATTCCTATCAGAAGTAGAGTTAGAATCGAACAAGATTTTAACCAATTTTTGATGTTTATCTAACTTACGTTTAGCCTGGGCTCTTACCTCTTCTAGCTTCATCAAAGCGTTAATTCGGTTTTCTAAAGGGGGACAATCTTCTTCTTGAACTTTCTGTGACAATTGTAGTGAAGGAAGAAGAATGTGGGGTGGCAGAATTGCTTCTCTTCCATAAACGAGAAAAAAGGGGGAGTTACCTACAACAGCTTTTGGCGTTACCCTTCTAGCCCATAATGCGTTCAACAGTGCATTGTGCCAATTTTTGTGATTTTCAACCATTGTTCTCTTGATTATTTTGATCAAGTTCTTGTTTGTTGATTCGGCTAATCCGTTGCCCTGGGGGTAATAACTAGCAGAATACTTCAATTTAATTCCTTTTTTCCAAAGCGAACTCGCTCATCTCAAGAGAGGAAAAGTAAGAAGCATTATCGAAAACTAAACAGTCAGGGATATCGAAACGAGTGATAATATTCGAATTTAGAAAGGCAATTACCTGACTGGTGTTGACAGTTCTTAACGCAACAGCTTCAGACCATCAGGTAAAGTAATCTGTGGCTGTCACAATAAACTTGTGTTGTTGCGAGGATGGAGGGTTTATTGGACCTATGATATCAAGGCCCCACTGCTGAAAAGGAGAATCTACTGAAATGGGCTGCAGAGGAAAGGCTGGTTTTTGCAACCACCCTGATGCTTTTTGACAGATGATACATTTACGACACAAGGCATGGGCGTCTCTAAAAAGTGTGGGCCAGTAATAACCAGATCTTAGAACTTTATGAGCAGTGGTGTCACCACCAAAATGACCACCAGCTTCTCCTGCATGCAACTCTAGCAAGACTTTTTCTGCTTCGTCTTTTTCAAGACAACGCATCAGTATGCCGTCAAAATTTTGACGAAAAAGGATACCATTAACCAGATGAAAGGAGGCAGAATTCAATCTCAACGCTCTTCTTTTAGCGGGGTCCAAGTGATGGGGGGATGACCCATGTTCAAGACAGAATCTTATATCGTCATACCAAGTACTGACAAGGTTTTGTGTGCAACATATTAGACTTTGATCGCTTTGACCTGGGTTTGACATACTACTTTCTTCTTGTTGTCCTGCTGCTGAATTAGAAACTAACTTGCATAACCCTTGGCCTCTCACTATCTAAGCTGGGGTGATTTCTAAGTCATAATCCTGCAAGGAGGTGACCCAGTTGGCTCTCTTTTCTCCTAGTTCCTTCTGCACTAACAAGTTCCTCACGACTGGGTAGGGGACAATGACTTTCGTCCTTGACTTCAAAAGATAGGACCGAAAATGCTTAACTGCTTTGAAAAAAGTGTAGGCTTGCCGATCTATCGCTGGGTAATTAAGTTCAGCGCCTTTGAAAGCAGAGTTCATAAAGGCAATGGGTACTTCATTTTTCTCGACATTCTTTTGGGTTAGGACGGCGGCATAGGAACGGTCAGAAGCAAAAGTGTAGAGTGTAAAGTCTTGTGAAAAATATGGTCTCATGAGAGACGGAGCGTCTATTATGGCCTTCTTTATTGCATTAAAAACTTGGTTTTTTAGGGGTCCCCAGTGATATTGGGTGTCTTTCTTAATCAAATTATGTAAAGGCCTGACCATTTCAGAGAAACTGGGGACAAATCTCCTCACGAAGTTAATCTGGCCTAAGAAAGACTGCATAGATTTTTTGGATGTAGGAGGGGGAAGTATTACGATGACTTGAGTCCTTTCGGGGTCAATAATCATCCCTTCACTAGACATAATGAATCCTAGGAGTTTACCCTGTTCTACTGCAAAGATAGATTTTTTCGGATTTAACGAGATGCCGTATTTACGACATCGCAGTAGGATGGCTCGTAAGTGAGCTAGATGATCGTTTTTGTTTTTAGAAAATCCAGTCACATCATCTAAGTAAACTACGACAGACTGATTGATTAAGCCTCGGAAAGAAATGTCCATTGCCCTCTGAAAAGTGGCGCCGGCATTAATCAATCCAAAGGGCATTTTGCGATAAGCGTAAGTGTCCCACGAAGTACGGAAGGTAGTTTTTAGTTGATCTGGTGGAGACATCAGGACTTGGTTGTATCCAGAGAAACCATCCAATAAGGATAGCCTCTCAGAACCAGATACCTATTGAAGGATATGTTCCATGGGAGGGACAGGATAGTTGTCTTTATCCGACACTCTATTGAGGTTTCGAAAATCGACGCAAAGTCGGATTTCCCCATTTTTCTTCCGGACTGGGACAAGGTTAGAAACCCATTGAGTGTGTCTAACAGGAAAAATTATCTTAGCATTTAGGAGTTTATTCAATTCTTTTTGAATGGTCGGTTCCAGTTTATGATGCATTTTTCTCAGTTTTTGTTGGAAGGGTAAGGTTTGGGGCTTCATTGGGATGACATGCTGTATGATATTAGGATCGAAAGTTTTAAGATCATCATACGTCCATGCAAAGACATCCTTAAATTATTTAAATAATTTAACAAATGCAACTTTTTCTTGTCGAGAACACCCCAACCCTAGATTAATGCACTGAGGATTTTCATTAGTTCCTAGGTTTACTTTTTCATAAGATAACGAGGAACTATTGGTTTTACAATTGACCGTCTTTTTAAATTTATCTTGAAAATCATAAAACTTCTCTAATCTAATTACAGATTTTGGGATCGAGTTTACCATATCCGATGAAGATTCAGGAGTTCTCGGATGTGGTATTACCGTGAAATCGCGCAAATTGTCGTCATGTGTGTGTTCGTCTATCACCGCACCTTGAAAGGTTTCTTCCATGTGCAGAAAGTTAATAATCTGCTGATCATCGTCAAATACTCTCCAGTTCGTGACATTGTCGGGAATGGATGGCCGAAACAGCAGCTCAACTGAAAATGCGTCCGGGGACAAGCCTTCTGCAGGAAGAAGTTTAGAAGCTACATTAGCTAATAAATCTGCTTCGGAGTTATTCAATCTAGGAATGGAATTTATATTGAAAGTGGAAAATTTACTCATTAAATTCCATACCTCAGACTGGTAGCTTTTGAGATGCGGAGACAGACAGTGGATAGAATCTCTTACCTGTCTAACCACTATTTCAGAGTCGCCAAAGACGGTTAAATTTTGAATGTTCATATCAAAGGCTTTTCTGAGACCTTGCAGTAAAGCCTCATATTCTGCAGTGTTGTTAGTGCATTCAAATTCCAACCTACATGCAATCAATGTTTGATTACCTGCCGGATCGATAATGACGCATCCTGCTCCAACTCCTTCTTTGGAATTTGACCCTTCGAAATAAAGAGACGAGATTGGATTTCCATCGGGTACATGAGAACGTTGCGTGGAAACGGTTGGCTATGCGTACGTTGTAATCTTGAACCGTTGTTCTAGATTGGTGATAGGTGAAACCTCGACCATGAAGTTGCCGAAGAAGGTGTCCATCCCTTGTACTTCAGGTGAATCAGTAGAAGGTGTATATGGTTCGTTGGGATCGTTCAAATCTGTGACCGTGAACTTAAGGTAGCGTTCACGATTTACTTTGATTTTATTAGGCTTGTCGTTCTCTGGAAGCCATAGATGGGACCAATCTATCGTGAAATAACCATGTAGTTGCTCCAACCAGTCCCTGCTCAAAAACAGACCATACACTTCTGGAATATCCACAAAAATTATATCAATAACTTGATGAACCTTGGGGTTAGACAATAATCTAATAAGTACATTCTTTAGTTCTCCTATAACTTTGACATTTGTCCAATCGAGTTGTATAATTTTTAAAGTAGAGGGTTCAACTTTTGCATTTATCTTCTGGCAAACAGACCAAGGCATCACATTGGATGACGCTCCTGAGTCTACCATGAAATTATGCACGTTTCTATTGAAGATTTTGAAAGTTAACAAGAAAGGAGGTACATTTTTGCGAGTACTGAGAGTAGTAGCTTGTGGATTTTTACTCGTGGTTTCTAAAGCTACTTTATCTACGTTATTTACATTATTTACATTACTTACAGGAAGGCTTCCTTTATCTTGAGGATCAAGATTATGTTTAGTGGAAGTCTTCTGGGGAACTTTGTTCTGCACAACCTTGTTACCATTAGAATTACCATTTTTGCCGTTTTCTGAAATATTTTGCAACATTTTTTGAAGCAGAAATGGAAACTTCAATAACTCATAAATAGAAATGTTAGCCCTTAACTTTTTAAGATCTTCAAAAACATCATAATCTAAGTTGGGGCTCACATTATTCTGTCTAGTCTCTGCTGATTTAGATTACTTTGGAGGCGAAGTTGTAGTATTTTCGGAAGAAGGTTTATTTGTTGTCTTACTCCTAGTGTTATAAGGATGAATTGTCTCGAAGTTAGTTTAAAAGATGATATCCGAGAAGTGTCCAAAAATATTTGGAGAAGACTCTTCTTCTTGAACTGTCTCTTGTTCAACTACCTCCTCAGGAATCTCAGGAGGCATCAAGTCATCTTGGGCTTCTAGAATTGTTTGAAGGGCACATTGCAAACTTTCTAGATTTAGGCCTTCGGTGGTTGGGTTAGGTCGGTTGGTGGGAAAAGTCTTTCGGAAAGGAGGTTTGTAGGGTCCTTTGCTCGAGGAAGCTTCTTCGGTCGACCTTTTTAAGTCTATAACTTGATTTGACAGTTTTTGAACAACTTTAGTTAGGTTTTCCAAATCAGAGTTTTCAGGTTGTGTTTTACTCTGAGTGGGTCTGGGGAGGATTTCAATCTTCTTTTTGGAAGAAGAACTAGTCTCTGTTTTGTTGCTAGAAGAGTCTTTAAGACTAAGTATGTCTTTTTCAATCTGGCTGGCCTCCTCGAAGGCCTCTAACAACATGGCTTTCTTAGATCGTTTAACCCAAATAGCTATACTTTGATGCAAATCTTTAGTGTAGTAAGCTATTATAAGACTCTCGGTAGGCATGGAATCTGCAGGGATTCGGTTTTTAAGTGTTAAGAATCTTTGATTAAAGTCTTTAACTTTTTCTTTTGGGTTCATTTTTAAGCTAGAAAGGTCCATGACTAGGACTTCTGGAGGCTTACCGTCTCATAATTTTTCCAAAAAGCACGACTCAAACTTTTCCCAAGACACAATGGTATGGGGTTGTTGGGAAAAGTACCATGTGGATGCATTTCCCTCGAAGGTATAAGGGAACAACCTACATACAACGTCTTCATGTTCGACATTGCAGAGTCTTATGGCTAACATGAACTTTTTAATGTGATCTTCAACTATCTGTTTCGAGTCAGGATCAAACTTGGGAAGCCATTTCTCTGGGTGCTTAGGTAGAGGATGTTGTGCTCCAGGTATGGCTACGACATCCTGGTCCAACCAGGTTCTAGCAGGGTTGTTCTGATTTTCCATTGGGGTAGTTGGTGTGGAAGGCTGAGAAGGGGAATTGCCTTCGTCAGAGGAATCTCCTCCAGAAGAGGAAGGAGATGATGGAGGTGGTGAAGGAGGTATCCCAGATCCTCCTGCAGTAGGATTTAAGATTGGATATGAAGGATTCACAGTAGGATTAGTGTCACCTAATTGTTCTCTGATATCAGAGAAGTCCAAAGGTTGACCCCATGGACGGTTTGGTTGCCTCAAACGGGCTAAGGCACTATGTGTTTTTATAAGAGATTGGCGGACAATCTCTTGTATGTCACCACCTATAGGATTAGGGGTTGCTGGCTCAACTGTGATCTGTAGATCGTCAGTTGAAGTAGTTTCTGTTTGAGGGGGGATATTATCATTTGAATGGATTCTAGTCACTACAGGTGAGCGATTAGGGGGTGGAGGAGTCTTGCGACCGCCTCGTGCCATTAATTAAGTTCAGGCCCTCCTTCTAGCGCCATTTGTTGACGGGCGAAATCGACCGTCCGTCAACTGAGAGAGTGGAACGGGTCCGGGGTTGTCTAATAACCCAATCCGTTTGGGATGAACCACCCTAACGGGTTTAGYGGCTCCGTTAGCCGATCTAAGGTCCTAAGAAAAAAAAAAAAAAAACTAAAATAAACTAACTAATCTAACTAATCTAACTAAAAACAAATAAAACAAACTAAACTAAAACTAATTATTAAAACAAACTAAACTAATCTAACTATTCTATATATACAATCTACTAACTACTACTATACTAACTCTAACTAATTAACTATCTAACTACTAACTGAAATATAATTTATTCACAAAATGTACAATATCTACAATTTACAGATTTAAATAAAACCTGAAAAATTCATTTATATTATGCCCTAAGACAGTGAAAGATATTTTTTGTTGATTTTATGATTTCATGAACAAGAAATAAAACAAAACTAACTAAACTAAATCACTAATCTACTAATTCTAACTATAAATCTAACTAAACATATATCTAACTAAACTACTAATAAATATACTAAACAAATAAATAACAAACTGACCTGGAAACGCTCCAGGTTTGTCCTGTGTGTGATGATTGTTTTAGCAGATCAGAGGGAGGAAACCCGCACTGAATTATCCAGGAGCTTCTCGTAAACGATACGCTGCAGTGCTCTACAAGTTTATTTACAGGACAAACAAGACATAAAAATAACAACAATTTTATAATTTATAAACCTTCACAGTTAGATAAACCTGTATGTAAAGATCTATACATGATAGTTCAATTGATGAAGAAGAGAAATMTGGCATTCATTAGATGAACTAAGTAATTGTTGTATTCTTTAAATTAGTGAAAGAAATCAGGCATGTATCATATTAATTAATTCATATCATTCTGCAAAAGACCATGATAGCTAAAGTAGTCACTAATCAAATGCAAATTGATATGCATAAACATGAAACAAAAGATTGATATTATGAAAGGAAAGCTTTAGCAGAACATCAACTTCTGTCTCAGTTTGTATTAAAAATCCATAATCCTGGTTGTCCCACAAGCAAGGATGATCCTTATTACAAAAATAATAAGTATTTATAAGTTTTCCACAGGGTAAAACCTCCCTGTGGAAGTTATCAAACTGTTTACATAAATATGGGAAGATATTCCCAGTTTAACTAAACTAGGAAACTACTATAAACTAAAACACACAAATACCCCCTAGACTGCCCAATATGTCCCATGCAATTCGAATTTACCTGAAAAGGACAAAAAATGAACAAGTTAGAAGGATTCTTTATTAATAAAAAGATAAAAAATCTAATCCTATAGACTAGCTACAGAATCATGCAATTCTGTAGATGGTCTAAATAAGACACAAAATCAACATTAAAATTGATTAAGAATCTTTTAAAGAATTCCATTTAATTGACATCCAATAGCCATTTGAAAACGAATCATTTAATTTGATTTTTTTATACCATTCGAAATCAAACAGGATCCAAATCAATAAAATGACTACAGAGATAGGCATACTCCATTTTGTTTGTTACCACAAAGTCGGGTGAAAAAATTATATGGAACAACAATGCAATCGTTTCATAACAAATTGAACTCAACATAATCAAAACAAATCACAAGCAACTGTTACGCTGCCTTGTCAACAAGAAATATGAATTCGACCAGATCATTTTCAAATCAGTGTAACTATGTTGACACAACAAACGATTCATGCCACGAATAGATCGATTCAAACTGGCGCGAAAATCAATTCAAATAAAATTGTAACAGGATCGATTGATGAGCAACATAATTCGTAATTTGTTATTGCAAATTGGGCAAACAAGATTGATTGACTTTGATCAAAATCGTTCATTTGACAATGAAGTATAATCGGATTTGGCAAAAATAACGAATGTTGATCAATTTGTTTTTACAAATCAAAATCAGACAGAGCATTCATTTATGATACAAATCTAACTCATGGAAATGATCGAACTAACAGTAATCCAATCAAACGAATCAATCGGCTGGGGTTTAGCATAGTTATCATGAATCAAATCCATTCCATGATTTGGGCGCATTTGCAGAGGCTTAAATGAGAACCTTGTTTTTACAAAAACAGAGTAGTTCTTTCCAAATTAAATTAAACAGAGTGGTATTCCCGATTTGGAAAATTATGTGACACAGCATATCGTACCAACCAAACTCATTGAAATCATTTACCAATCAAAACATCCGAAATCAAATCCAAACATGATCGCATTCTAAATTGAGCATGAAAAACTTCTTGTTAAAATTGGATGAGATACAAAACGAATTCAATTGAAAGAAAACCATCAGTTTCGTTAACTCAATCAAATCGAATCCAATCGAAAACCATTCAAATCCTGATAAAAATCCACCGGCGACTAAACTAGGAATGATCAAATCATGTATCAAAACGAAACTCCATTTATTTTTAGCAAAGAAAAACAATGTACAGGATGATCATCGAATGACAGAGGCATTTGAATGAGAGACTGAGCTATTTAAAAATAGAATTCAAATCATTATATTAACCTTGACCATTCACAAAACAAAAACGATATCAGATTTTCATACCTGTATAGCGACGAGACGGCTTGATTATGCCAATTTGGAGTTGACAACGGCTGTGGCTGATTCAACATTCTTGAAAAGGATGGAGCCGATTGTCTTCTGCTTCTTATCAGTTGCTCGGAGTTTGTCTCTTTGACCAGTTAACACTGCAATTTGATCTTCCAGCGATTGAATTTTCGATTGGAGTATGGGAACGTCAATGTAGTATCGTTCCAGCCATAAATCACATTGGTCACAGGAAGACTATGTGGGGTTTGGAAGAGGAAGCAAGGGTTTGATCACATTGCTGAGTGTTTCATTAGGCAGTTTAATCCCCGAGTAATTGGGATTATTCCTTAGGCAAGGGGGAATATTCGACACGAAATCGTAAGGTGGCTCGGGACATAAAACCTGTGAATAAGGGTACTCACTGGCTAGAAAACGTTCTATGTCAGAATCTGAATCCTCACTAAGGATTATAGGCTTTGACTCAGCAGAGGGTTTAGGCTTATTCCTAGCCATTCTTGAAATCATCCGAGCATTCTTTTTACCCTTGGCATAAGCCGTAGGGTTTGCCTTGGGATTTTTTCTTACAGACCTTTTAATAGTCTCGGCCTTCTCAGTTTCAACGTATGGTAAATCAATAGGAGGGTCGACTGAAGGCTTAGGAGCAGGAAATAGGATATGGAAGGGCACAGGCGGCTCGACCTTGGTTTCATTTACCACAGGCTTGTCAACCTGGATAGGATCTGTGTCATCAAAACCATTACGAGCGATGAAAGCTCTCCAGCTATCACCGTGCAAACTCAAATGATAAACAATGATAAGCTTAATAAGCCCATGGTGGAACATGCTACTATCAACCTTCTGCCTTTTAAACCTTTTCGACATTTTATATAGGCTACGCTGAAAGTAAAAGGGCAAATTCAACGGGTATCCCATAAAGTTCATTAACAAACGTAGGTGGTAGAGGAAAACGAGTCTGTATCGACCTTCACAGGTCACAAACTGTTTGATTATTACAAAAAGGTCATGCCATCGAGGTTTTAGCATAGATATGGGCATACCTTTGTCACAAGATGTGACTTTATGCGAGACGAACAGAGGTGGCCAAGGCACCTCTTCCACTTTAGAATTTTTGAACCAACGCTGGCCTGTGGCAGGTAGCCCTGTAGAAAAACTGATAAATTCCTCGTCAATTTCCAACTGTATGTTGCCCACCTTGGCTCTACAACCATCAAATGTTAGGGCGAACTACCGTTCCACACAGAGATTAAAACCCTCAAATCATTGCACGAAGGTGAGCCAACCGTTATCCTCCAAGTCTTTCCGAGCATTGTCAAACATTAACAAGGATTGGTTTTCGTTTGGAACGATTCGCACGACTGGTGCCATGGAGCCGAGAACATGGTAAGCCGAGGGTTTGGGTCATAACACACACAGGAGCAGAGCTACCCGAGCTAACAGAAGTGAACGAAGATAAGGGATAGGCATAAATGCCATCGTGCGAAGGTGGTGGAGCTTATCTCTGCCATGCATAATAATTATTGCCAAAGTACAACCTCTGATTTTCATAGTTGTTCAACCCACTATTCTAAAGTTCAACAATCATATCACTTGGCCGACCAATGAAAACAATGGTGAGTGTATAAACCAACGCGCAAAATCAACGTTATGCCAAAGTTTTTTAAACATCAACATACAATTTGAAATCAATACCAAACGTTCAACCATGCGCCAATGTATCAGCTCATATCAATAGTTTAACCAATGTGCCGATGGGTATTCATATAATCAACAAGCCAATAGTTATGAAAACACAAACATTGTCATTATATTAAAAAGATATATATGAAAGATTTAACCATAACACCCATGTATCTTATGAAACCAAAAGGTCAAGTAGATCAAATAAAAATGCAAATCCAAATGCCAATGCATTACAAACTCAATGAAACCAAATTACACAATCAATCGAAGCATGAGTACCGATCAAATGATCTTTCCAGCTGTATAATGATAAATAAAAGGTAAGCGCAATAGGCATATCGACAAAAAAGATAATGACAGTTCAGATAGTGATTTTAATGCGACTTCGAAAGACGAAGTTTTCACGCTTACAGTCGTGAAAACAAAACGAAGGTAAATGTGCAAATGTCGCAGAAAATAAAAATGTTGTCTATTTGAAAATTGCGACGAAAAAAAATCGATGTTTGCAAAACATTGGTGTAGGCAGCTTACAAGACAAATAGAAAAATGTGATTTGGCTGCCAACACAATATTGTACTCATCTACTTCAACATCATTAGTTGAACCTATAAACTTTACTTCCACATCATTTCCATCAAACAATCTTTCCAAAGGAACTAGTCCCTTCAGAATGTGGTTTCTAGGCATCTGAACAATATGGTGATTAGAAATTTTATTTAAAAATACATCAGCATGAGGGATACTTTCAGAATCATGATCCTGATCAATATGTAATGTAGAGAAATCATCAAGAGACTCAAGAAATTTTTTGATTTCATTATCATCCTCAAACACCTTCCAATGCTTGATATCGTCAGGTACATAGGGTCTATATTTCACCCCTACATCATACTTGAGTTTAGGTGGCAATGGGACTCTAAAATGTCTTGCTGAAACAACCAAAGAATCAACCATGGTATTCTCCTCTCTTGGAATAAATGAAATTTTGAAATCTAGGAAGAAACTGTCAACTAGGTCCCATACTTCATTTCTGTAAGTCTTAAGCCTATGGTGCTTGGCTTGATAAATATTTTGATCTGATGAACAATTAGTTATGAATCCCCAAATACTGATAGCTCTTCAATCCCAATCTCTTTTTCATCCCTTAAACCCAAAACAAGAGATTCATACTCTGCCACATTATTTGTACCTTCAAATTCTAGCTTGTAGGACAAAGGTATAGTCTCTTGGCAAGGTGAAACAAAGACCACTCCAGCACCAACACCTTCCTTAGAAGAGGCTCCATCAAAGAACATATTCCAAAAATAGGTAGTTGGAGGAGGGATTTCACAAAGAGTAATGGCTTGTTTTCTTATTTCAAGAGAAGGTTTAGGAGTATTAGTGAGCCGCAATACACTGGATCCCAAATCAGTGTCAATAGCAAAAATAAGATGGTTGTTAAGAACCAAATATCAACATAGCATAGAAAAACCTCAAAAAAAGTACTCAACGCCTTGAAAAAGAGATAATTTCAGATAATAAGCCTCTTCGAGGGGG
>WSFP011519128.1:0-12622 GCA_009831015.1 Picea engelmannii
ATTCAGTACACCATCAAGGAAGTGTTAGTGCAATGGAAAGATACAACTCCAAAAGATGCCACTTGGGAGCCGGTGACAATTCTCTAAGAATTTTCTCATCTCAAGCCTTGAGGAAAAGGTTTTTATTCAAGGGGAGGGAATGTTAGGTACCTAAACCCCTAACCTCTCATTTAGGAATAATAATATATTTTCTATGTAATAAAGGTCGATACTAGTTAATAAGGGCTATTTAATAAATATGAACAAGTCAATGTAAGAAGACATAATAGAAGCTTCAACTTCTAGAAAGATCTTCCTCTAGAATGTTCTTTAGAAGATAGAATTAGTATAAATAAGAGTATAAGGTATGAGAGGAGCTTGTCTGGATAATTATTGTAATAGATCTCTTATCTGCTAGAGGTTTCCCCCTTAAAGAGGCAAGTGAACATGGTTTCCTATCAATAAAGTTATTATTCTGATGTTGTGGATCCATCTATTTTGTTGTTCCGTTGTTATTCTCTGCGATATTTATATTTTGTGTTGTTGATTCATTGTTATTCACTATAATATTTATTCTTATGATATTATAATAGATATGGTACCTAACGCTGGGAATGTAGATAATGAAAATTCTTTGATGAAAGAGAAACTAGATCCTTCAAAAGGTATGATCAAGAAACTTGACTCCTCATATTCATCTTCTCCCCTTCAAGATGGAGAATGCTCAAAGATGGTTGAAGTAAGGAAAAATCCAGATGAAGAGGTCCTTCATAAGTAGAAAATATTACCTTCCATCCCATGGAAAAGTAACAGATGTAAAAAATCTCTAGGAAGAGATATGCATTCTGAAGAGGGAGTGAAGAAATTTTTCATTGCTAAGATTGGTATATGGCCTATGTATCCATGTTCTTCATGTGGAACTAGTAACCATAATATAGTGGAATGTTGAAGAAAACAATCCTTGCAAGAAAATTCATCCAAAAAGAAGGATAATGGAAAAAGTCATTTCTCAAGACACAACAAAAGGGGGAATGGAAAGAAGGGATCATGGTTCCAATATGGGAAAAAGACACTCTTATGTTATTGTGGTAAGAGTGGACATCATATACATAAGTGTTGGATTCTTTATCCATCCTTATTTCTAAATCAGAACCGAAAATATGTGAAGGAACTTGTAAGAAGACAGGTAGTAGCCCCAAGTGAAGTTAATAGTCTTGTTGAAATATTTGATAAATAATACTTCTTAATGGTTGGTCTTAATAGTGTGTCATATGGGGACATCGAGGTATGGTTTGTGGACAGTGTCTCATCTCACCATATGATAGGAATGAGATCAATATTTCTCACTTTATCATAGATCGACACATATTTCTATGTAGGATCTAGAACTAACACCAGACAAACAATAAGAGGGTTTGGATATTCCATCTAGAGTCAAGAGTATTTCTAGGAATATAACATATGTTATATGTTCCATATTTAAATGTAAACCTACTCTTAGATTCATCTTTTGAAGATGAAGGATATGTAGTCATGTTCTAGGAAGGACAAGTACTTGTGTATTCAAAAGAAGATACTTAGGACACGATAATAGTGCTTGGTGTTTGAAAGGAGAGGTTATATAGGTTATGTGGAAGACCTATAATTGGTTCTAACAGTTTCTTTGATTAAGCGTCATATTCAATATCAAATAAAACATTGGCATCAGAGGCATTTTCATAGACAGGAAGCCGTGAGACTCCTTCTAGTACAAGGGAAAGACTAAGTCCATGAACAAAACCACTTATCAAAAAATATTTCATTGTAAATATGTATATTTGTAAAATTGCAAGTTAATATTCATATGTAGATACCTTCTAAATCTATTTATATTGTTGTATTGGAAGGCTTGTTTTCCACTCATTAGAGAATGTTAAGAGTGAGAGGAGTCTTGTAAGATTTCTATATAGCCACCTTATAAATTTTCAAGAGTGAGAGGAGTCTTGTAATATTTCTATATAGCCACCTTATCAATTTTCAAGAGTGAGAGGGATATTGTAGGGATTTCTAAGCCTTTCAACAGTAGTGAATATAATAGTAATTGTCTTATTATCAACTAAATAACTCCATATGGATCGAATTGTCTAAGTTAACATTCTTATTATGAAGTATTGAAGGTGAAGGAATAGAAGGGTGCAAGTAATTGAGGCATGTATATCGAGAGTGGGAAGAGCATCGAAGTTATGTAAATGTTCCTAGCGTTGGTAAGGGAAATAATCTTCTTTCTAAAGATAAGAGGTAATTACTTTTAAATATGTATGCTATAATAATCTCTAGGATATTATGTCATGTTCATGCAAATGTATATCTTGATCAAAAGAAATTCAAATACTAAAAATGTTTGTGGAAAACATATTTCAAGTTTCTTTTAGAGAAGGAGAGAGGAAATGGACATGGAATTCATTCAGATACTTTTACATATACATCAACAATACAAGAATAGTGAGTCCAAATGGGCAAGGAATAGATCAATATTCGACTTCGTTTCTTAGTTACTGAGATAGACTGTCTTCAAAAGAGAAGGAGATGGGAGTGGATGTTGAGTACAAGATTCATATTCGTAAGATTCAGTGAGAAAACTTTCATTATGAAGGAATATATGAGCCAAAACCATAGCTATATTTAATTAGAACCACATGCCAAAGAGCCATATTTAGAGCCATATTCCAAAGAAGCGGACAAAAGAACAATGATTTAAAATCAAAAATCCAAGATGAAAATTTAATCCCATAATATTCAACAAGGTGGAAGAGTGAAAGAAGCTTCATCATCACTAAGTTACTGACTAAGAGCATTTGAGTAAGGGGCATGAGTGAGTAATATTTATCATCACTAAGTTGTTGAAATACTCATACTTTTGGAGGACCAAAAGTTCTTCAGTGGGAAGGTGTGATACAGGAGGATCCATAACACTCATAGAGATCCACGAGGATCCATAACACTCATAGAGGTCCAGGAGGATCTAGAATTCTCACAGAGGTTTAGGAGGATCCACAAATGCTCAAAATTTGATCATATTGAATGTTCTCAAAAAGGACTTCAGTTCATAGATCTCAGAGATATCTTTTCAATGATGCAAAAATCACCTCAAACAAATTTTGTATGAAAACGTTATATCTAGTCAAAGTTTTGGTAAAACCATGCAAAAAGTCAAATTCAAAGGTGACATGTGTCACCACTAGGAGAGTGACATGTGTACTATCCATACAATTGACAGGATGATGTCATGATAATGTCAGTAATATGACATGGAAGCATGAGAGGCTAGCACGTGTCACTCATTTTTGGCATTTTCAGGCACCCATGTGGACCAATAAAAAATTTCCATGTGTCATTTGTATGATGACATGGAAAATAATAGGTGTATCAATTTTAAAATGACACATGGCCTACCGTATAGTCTATGTGGAAGACATGTCAAAAACTAACTGTGTAGGTTTCATACAGAAGAAACCAATAATGTGCTAACCATAATATCCATTGGTCCCATAAAATATATCCATGACTAACAATATGTTTATTGTAATATGAATGTAATATGCCAAAGGAAACAAAGTTTGTGGGGCTTGAACCCTGGACCTCCCACTATAACCCACAACTTAGCATATAATGCGTCGACCAATATGCCACGTGGTTGTGTTGTTATAACAACAAAACCAATTTTTTTTTAAAGGGGTGAGTAAGGTTTAGATGAGGGTTAGGGGGCTTCAAACCCAACACACATCATGTCATGTGATAACCAAGTACGATTTGTCTCTCAAAGTTCATGCCAAAGGGTATCAAGACTTTGGGATTGCACAATAATACATTACAATAGGTTCCTTCATGAAATTGTGTGAAGTTTATACTCATTTTTCTCATTTTCCCTAGAGGAGTATGATTTTGATGTTATTTTTGTTCTAATATGTTGTCTATGAAAGTCTTATTCCATATTTCCATTAATGAGCATCATATTGCATCATTTGGCATGTAAAGAGGTTTAAATTGATCCAATTCATAGTATGGTTGAGTTTATACTCATTTTTCCCAAAAAATCACAAGGAATTTAATGGTATACTCTATTTTTGAGTTTGAGGAACAAAATTGAAGGATGATTTCAAATTTTTCTTTGTAAGTCCATTTTTTATTGTAATTTGAGATTAATGAAGAGAAGTCTCATTGTTAAAGGGAACTTGAATATGTAGTAAACTCTATCACGAATATTGTATTTTGATTTATTTTATTTTTTGTTGTGTTATATCATTATTACTCAAGTTATTCATAATTCTATAAAGTTTTAGATAATAATCACATCATCATGTGTTTTGCAAATCACCTCTATACGATCAAGACATATTTTGGAATCGAGTTAGATGCTAATATGGGTTTTTAAATATTAATTTGGTATCTAACGATTTTTGTATCACCTTCCCAGTAGAAAACCAAAGAACAAGGGGAATAGAGTTCA
Organism: Picea engelmannii; assembly: GCA_009831015.1. Taxonomy (NCBI): domain Eukaryota; kingdom Viridiplantae; phylum Streptophyta; class Pinopsida; order Pinales; family Pinaceae; genus Picea; species Picea engelmannii. The sequence goes on from WSFP011519128.1 coordinate 4,466, forward strand.
TTCTTGAAATCCTGCACTAAACCTTCTGATATTATCTCCACACCCTGTGCCCCTGTTTAGCTACCCAACTCATTTCCAAAGAACATATATAATGATGAATATACACCCCTCACCTAAACCTTTCTCTTAGTTGATTCTCCACAACTATTCATTCTCATAAAATTTCTCGATGCACAACCCACCATTGTGCAAGTATTCTCATTAACATTGTATCAAGGATGTGAACGAGGTGGTGCTTAGGAATGTGATGCATCTAGGAAATAAATTCATAGACCATATCTGATCCATTGAACTGGTCGGACCCAAATTATTCTTTGCACACTTATGTGGTATTGCAAGTGCATATCCTTGTCGATACTTGGTAAACATTGTTCTACCACCTTTCCATGGCATATTCTAAATCGGTACCATATGAATTGAAACTCCTCCAAATCATTTCACCATCTATTGTGGGAGTGACATAATCTTCTCCATGCCTCATGATATTGTAGATATTATTAATAATAAATATCCATGCATCCTCATCTACTGGATCATTGTACAGATCCACTTCATTAGGATCCAAAGGTGTGATCACGTGCAAGGTGTTAGTCTCAAATGACATTTATCAATTTTTTTGATTCAACACAACATTTTTGTTGAATTCCTAATCAATGAGAAGTAGGGCAGGGTATGGATCATAGTCATCTATAATCTCTATCAATTCAAAATTTTCCTTCATATTTACCCCCTTTATTTTCACTTCAAATTGCTCCAATCAACCTATAGGGTAGATTTTGTATTGATTTTCTAACCACAGCTAACTGGGAAACCAAACCAAGTTTTATTTACCCATCAATTCCCATGACTTCTTTGGAAGGATGTTCACATCGGAATTCAGATCCAACATGATCCCATCCATTTCATAACTTATGAGTTCACTTATCATCTTGAACTATCTTCCTATGTGCTTATGCTTACTGACATGACACACATTCCTTTTTGGTACGGGGGCTAATATATTTATATCTGTCATTGCTTTCCCCGTGAAAGGTTCTAACACATGTGTCAACTTTCATGCAACATTAAGATATTTTAACATGTTACACATATGTTTTCATTGATGTCAAAGTGGTCATGGACATGGTCAGCTGTAGTGCAATAAAAGTGATGCAAGAGCATCTCTCCACGTCAGCCAGCCAGCCAGCCGTGTCGAGCATGTGCATTCAAGATGAAGAGAGGCGCAACCCTCATCTTTTAATTTGAAATGGAATGTAATTAAATGTCTAAGATGGTGAGCTGTAGAGCCATGCCTTTGTGTAGGCATTAGGTAGATTGACCATTAATGTTTGTATGGCTCAGATCTAGATCCAGATGCTAGACTAGATAGCCCATTCAATGCAATTGAATAGGGTAGGTAGGTTGGAGGGAAGAGCTCGAAGAGACCCCTCAGGTAAAAGTTATTTTTATATCTCATTTTGGTAGTAAGTCGAGAGATGAGAAGAAGTTGAGTTGTAGAACCAGAGAGAGCTCGATAACACCTTGTAAAAACAGGCATTTACCATATTTAATACAAAGAGCAGTTTTTCCTGCATTATTCTGTGTTATGTGGATGCCTTGGTGTGTTATTTTATATGCTATGAATGTATGTATGTTATTATGAATTTGAAGGAGTGTGTTTGATTTCAGGTGAAGGTCTTAGGGGCTTCACACCAGGAGGGTGTGATAGAACACTGCGGATTTTGATAGCCGTGCACAGAGGATGTATTTTTGAACACTGCAGGTTCAAACAAGGACGTGTTGCGGCACAAGGACTAGAATCAACAACTCGGAAGAAGACCTTTGAGGTTGTTGAACACCTCAGGAGGCAAGGCTATGTAGGAGAGACACAGTTGCAAACATAACTTAGCTATGAGTTCTGTAAAGCTCTGCCAAGTGGGCACTGAGCACAGGCACAAGGTGAAGTTGGAGGAACTCTATTGTGAGTTCAGACAGAAGCCAGAATCACTAAGGATTCTGTGAAGCTCTGCCAGGTGGGCATTGAGCTAGTGCAAGGAGTGCACAAAGGAAGAACTTTGTTGTGAGTTCAGAGAGAGACAGAATCACTGAGGATTCTGAGAAGCTCTGCCAAGTGGGCATTGAGCGAGTGCATAGGTGCACAGGAGGACAGAACTGTTGAATGTTCTGTTGAAGGAAGACACTCTGCCAGGTGGGCATTTGAGTCAGTGTGCAGACAAGCACAAAGGAGAGAAGAGAACTCTTTGAGTTCTGGAAATTTGAAGAAGAGTCCACTAAGAGATCTTCGCGGGGTTACTGAATACCCAGAAGCACTCAACAAGGGGTTGCTAGAGTGAAGGATAGCCAGGAGGGAATCCAAGCATTCTCCATCTGAAGGAGAAAAGGAAAGAAGAACCGAGTCTCCTTGGGAGGTCGAAGCTACATGAAAAGCGCAGGACGAATAGCACCTGCGTGTGCATGTGAGGACTCTGCAAGGAGTGCAGTAGTCAAATAATCCTTTGAGGATTCGGGAGTAAAAGCTCAAGAGGAGTCAGCATTTTTATACGTGCAGCGAAGCTCAAGGTAACGGAGTTCGTAGAGAGAAGAGAAGACAGAGGTCGAGGCCTTTGGAAACTTGGAAATTCTTCCAAGTCTGGGAAGAAAGTGCACAGCTCAGGAAGGAGCACAGCAGCCATTGGATCGACCGAAGAGATCTGGACCGTTGGTTTTCACGTCCAAGAAGGCGTCAGGAGAAGCGCACAAAAGAGGAGATTGTGGACCATCAAATGTTCACACAAAATCCCGTCAGCCGTTGGATCAGGAAAAGATGCTCAAAGTTTAGTCTCTGGAGTGTGTGTAGAAGAAGATATCTGGACCATCGGATCTTGGTCCAAATACCCGACATCCATCGGATCTGTCAGGAGTTGCGTGGGAGTTAAACTCTCATAGGCATAGGTGAAAGTCCTGAAAGAGTTGGCTTATTGGGATATCGGCGCTCGGGAAATCAAAGTTCTCGAGGTCATGAAAGTCAGGAAATCAAGAGTCTCGAAATCCTGAGATTGAATATGAGTCGTCCGTTTGTGGAGACGCGTGGCGGAGATTGAGTGCCCGTCGGTACTTTGGCGCATCGGATTTCGGCATTTTGCGAGTCCTAGGGACGAGGCATCCAGGACATTAGAAGTCGCGAAATCCCAAGAGTTAATCGAGACCGTCCATCTGGAAGGGACGCATGGCAGCAATCGGAGCCATCGGGAAAGTCCCGAGAGGAAGCCGTCTATCGACATTTGGGTCATCGGGATATTGGGAATCTTGGTGATAAGGTGTTTATGCAATTCGGAATCACGAAGCCCGAAACCCCGACAAAGGGGAAGCGCCATTGTGGGGACCAACTGTCAGCATATCAGAGAAGTGGGAAGCGACGTTTAAGGGGCGAGTTGTTATCATATCGGAGAGTCGAGATTCGAGGAATCAGGAATCCTGAGGATGATTGCATCTTGACATTGAAAACCCCGTAGCCCCGATGAGGAGTATGACTGCGGTCATATAGGGGGAGGTCACGTGGACCATGAGCTTAGCCTGGAGGGCTAACAGAAATTGGAGCACATCGGGATTTTAAAGCCCAAAACCCTGACAATAGGAATATAAGACTACGGTCTTATGGAAAACGGTCATATGGACCAAAGTATAGCCAGGAGGGGATAAAACACGTAAAGGGCATGCATCGGTGAATTGGCTCATCGGTGATCAGGAATTCGAGAGTACAAGAACTCTTAACATCAGGGATCATGAAACCCCGAAACCTGAAATTGTCATCAAGGAAAGAGCGCGGTCATGTGCGAAAAAGCCGTGTAGGTGAATGAAGGACCTGTGGATCGAATTTTCATCAGGGATTCCAGTAGGGAATCAGAAGAGCTAATTCGGATTTCATGAGGAATTTAGATCGATCCTGAGAGTGGGTGAGTAGGGGATTACGTCTCGCCTCCATCAAAAAGACAAGGATGAAAACAAAAGTGCATGCAATAACCAACAATATGGCACAAAGTATGATGCACATATGGAGGAAGTTGTCAAAGGATGAAAACAAATGTGCACACAATAACTAACAGTATGGCACAAAGTATGATGTGTGTTGTCACAAGAGTCGACTCTAGGCTATAATAGAGCCAAGCCTTATCAAATTTTAAATGAAATAATAAATTATCACTAGGAACGTGACTTGGATTTCATGCAAGTAAATTTCGAGATAACCACAAACCACTTTTGATTAGAGGTTGCCCCTTCCAACTAGAGAGGGATCTCTCGAATATATGTCATGATAAGATATTCAATAAGATTAACAATGGGCAGATCTGTGGGTAACATAAAGTTTTGAGGTTTTTAGGGTTGTTGGTTTGGACCGGGAGGTATTCCATTGGGCATGGAGTCAAATGATCAAGAAAATAATAAGAGTGTTTCGGCAATGGAAATCCATGGAACAGAGGCAAGGTAGAATTTGATTACAGAGAGAAGGATTTATAAAAGTATGGTAGAAGAATAGAGAGAAAACATATCAAAATGCAAGGAGCACTTAGCAATGAGTGAATTCCAAGAATAAATCAGTGGAAAGAGATGGTTGGGACGGAGCATCTATCCAAGGATGAATTATGAACCTTCATATTTTTACAAGAAACAACTTATAACATGTCCTGCAATAGAGCATCTAACAAACGGATGAATTCCATTACAAAAACAGTCACAAATTGAGAAGAAAATGGAAATAAAACCAAGTGAAATGATGCAAAAACGAATCAATAAGACATTCTCTACCAACAACATCACAAGAATCTCTTATATAGATCGAAAATGCCTCGCACTCTTTTATTAAACATGAAAATAAATGCTACAACCTAGGAGTACTACTCCTATCTTTCCTTTCCCCCCTCCATTTATTTTACAAATATTCCTCATATATCCATTGAGGTCGAAATACTCTCTAATCTAAAAGATAACAACAGTTACAACCAATTCTTGAAACTTTCTGCCATAGAAAATGGACCAAACTACTGAAAACTAGGGCCGCGGTTATGGCTCTGTATCTCTCAAATAGAGATATTTGTGTATAAAATGAAAGAGACTTTTGTTCATTTGTTTATTTTGAGAAAAAACCTCTTTCAGTTCCTTGAGACCCATTTTCATTTTCCCCAAATCTGCATTTAACAAACATGTGTCAAAACAGGGAAATATGAAATCCGAAAATTAGGGCTTGGAGATGGATTCAATTCTCCAAATATGTGACACCTGTAGGAAAAATGAGAGAGGCTAATGATCTCTGATGTGTTAGGCACAAAATCCTCCAACTGTTTCTCAAAATGATACTCGAGTCTCTTAGAATCCTCATTTGAAAATGATGACTCAACACAGTAAAAACACCACATTTCTGAAAACGGACCTCAGATTTCGGGGGAATTTTGACTGCCTTACCAAGATAAAAATGCAATTACGAAGACACCAATGGATATATTAGTATTTTAATATTTCGATTGACTATTTGAATGCAAAAAATGACCTCTCCACGGATGAGAAAATTATGTTTTTCTAAAGCAATTTTGCATATGACTGGAGTCCTGATTTTGGGTTTTCGTGATTCGGGGAAACGAAGCAATGGTTATTAAAATCTCCACATCAGCTAAATCCTTGATGTCCAAATCCCTGAAATATATTTTGGCTTTTACATTGCACTCTTTTGGGCCTTCAGGTTTCAGGTATCATGTCCTCAAGAGTTATGACATGCAAGGAATCTCGAATCCCGAAATTGCAATGGGATTAATTAGACAATAATCATTTGCTTTAATCTCTTAATTAATCATGATTAGCAATTAATATTTAATCTTTCGTGGATTTAAGTGTCAGGACTTTGATAATACTTGACGCAAGAAATCTTGAATCGTGAAATTGTGATGAGATTTATTAACGTTCATCTTTCTTAATATTTATTTGACCCAGCTTATCCTTTAATAATTTAGTGAGTTTGGGGACTGGGGATATAGTTATTAAAATATCTACGTCGGCCAAATCCCCGATGACAAAAAAAACCCGGACTCGTGAGCTTTTCCTCCATGTGGCATAATGCTCGGTGTATGCGGTTGTTCCACTGCCAATGCTTCCATCCATTCTCTTTGTGACTCAATGATCGAACATATGGTACATTTCTTTGATTCTCACATGAACCCTGTATTTGGATTTTTCGTGAGTTGGCTTGTGATTGTTATGTTATTGTGGCATTTGGGGCTGATTTTGGCGTTATTTGATTGAAGATGATAGGTAGAGAACATTCAGTGATGCACGTGACAGACAAATGGCCATTTTCTCACATCTACACTTTCGGTAGTTAAACACTATAAATTTTTCTCTCCTAAGTGACCGAAAGAGAAAATTTCAATATTTGTTACAACAGAGGCTCCATCTAGGGATGGTGCTTTCCTGCAAAGCACCAAGAATAGTAGACCATGTGCCTTCATCCATTGGGTGACCTGAAATCATCCTTATCAAACTCTGAACTCTTTCGCTTTACTTGCACCTTTCCGAAACAAGAAACCGCTTATGCATTCATTGGGCTATGGAGTCGTAATTCTTTAAAAAAAAACATACTGGATTCCAAACTAAACCGAAAAAATACTGAAAACCACTGTTGTACTCTAGTGCTCAAAGTCAAGCTTATTTATATAAATCACCTACTCTAACCGATATCACTACTTTGTTCAAGTATAGGAAAACTTTCAAATCAACCAAGCGAGTATCCGACTAACAAACTTAATTATACTTCCATCTTTGAGAAAAAAGATGACAAGAGCAACTGCAAATTTCAAAACATGCCCTGGGAGCAGGTACTTATAGTTTTGAAATTCAGACTTCAAGAAGTCGAAAATAAAAAATTTAGTCCCCCATTTTGACTCCATATAAACTGCTACTGGACCATAAAAGTCACATAGAAATACCTCATTTTGTTGTTGTTCCAACTAAGTAAAATGTTGTTGCTTGCTGCCTTTACTGATCTGAATGTTAAATGTGGACTGCTCAATATTTTCTATGGAAACATGCATGATCTACTACTGATATGAAACTATCTGCTCTCTTTCATCATATCCCTGTAATCTAAATTCATCACTATGATATGCTGGCCTATTACAACTGACAATTTTTAAGAGAGAAGAAGAGATGTTCTTCATTTCCTACATTACTGTCTTGATAATGATCAAATGAAAACCGAGTCTGAAAATATGCATCATGAAACAAATTCTGATCACCCTCTCCAACAATGATATCTTTAGAGGATGTATCAAAGTTAAAAGGATCTTCATTGGACTCTTGAACAACAAATTCATATCTATTTTCAAGCATAGCATTCATACTTTTCTGATCATCTCTTAGTTGATAAATATGGTTTGATGAAATTTCATTAGACAACAAGTATTTAAAATCCTCTTCATCATCACTATATTTATCAAATACTGGAAAATCATAATAAAATCATGAAGGTTTCTGCATTGAAAAATCAACAATCTGATCTTGAAACAGATTTCGAAAAATATCACTATCTTCTTCATCATTAGCGGCCTTTACATCAAAATCTAAATCATTCTCGAACACTAAACATTTTTCAGGATGGTTAAACATGACAACCACCTCTTTTTCATGAAACAAAACAGAGTCTACAAGATATTTGATCAGGGGATCAAATTTGCTCAATTTTCAAAGTGCTCGGATTGAGACGAAAACAGTGCCATTGCGTCCGTCTCGTTTTCCCGATTCCGGCGGTATATTTATTTTCGAAAATGGAGTCCGTATGGAGGAGATATCGCGATTTTACCGCCAAGTCAAACAGGTCAAAATTGGGGTGCTGACTGTACCTGTCCGTACAGTCCGTACGGCCACGTGGAGGGCCGTACCATCTTGATGACGTGGCACATTAATGATGTGGCATGTTTGTTATCCAATGTAATGTTGACACGTGTTTCATGAGCAGCGTATAAGGTTGGGACACGTGGCCCAACCCATTGGTGCCACGTGTCACTCTCCGGTTGGTTGTTATTGGTTGTATTTATATAAAAGGATTTGGGAGTCCGCGGGTTTGAACCCGGGACCTCCCCCCTCTATGCAAAGTCTTAACACATCCACGCTAGCCAACTGTCCAACACTTATTCC